>VZRE01001755.1:0-15618 GCA_013396775.1 Cephalopterus ornatus
CAGGCAGCAGTCCAGCAAAGCCAGCAGCAAAGAGATGTTGTCAGGGAATATTTCATCAAAATTGAGAATATTGAGGAGAACATCCATGCAGAAGGGAATGCCAAAAGTGAAGAAGACAATGACGCTGAGCAGGACGGCAACATAGAGCCTCCCTGGGTGTCGTCTCTGGGAGCCGCAGCGGAGCTTGGTGAACAGGAACAGGTTGGAAACCAACATCAACAGTGACAAAATCAGGGAAAACGCCAGGACTACACCTGGAAGCACTTCCCTAGAGTGTTCACTGAAGGTGTAGGTGACATAGAGCAAGGAGACAAAAAGCCCAGCAAGGGCCCAGAGCGTCCCGCTCACGATGCCCGACAAGTGCCTGGGGCGGTGGCAGCGGTACCACAGGGGAAACAGGACAGACACGCAGCGCTCCACGCTGAGGGCTGTCAGCAGCCCCAGGCTGCTCAGGTCAAACACGTGGCACAGAAATCCAACTACAAATACAAAATCGTTAAAGAGAGGAACAAGTTGAATCAAATAAGTACAAAATGTTACTAAGGTAAAAAAAAACACTAGAATCAGGAAAAAGAGGAGGATGAGGGAGAAGTCTGCAACAGCCAGGTTTAAGATGTAGACAGTGAAAGGGCTCTGCTTCATGTGGAAGCCCAGGAACCACATGACCATCGCATTCCCCGCAAGCCCACAGAGGGAAATCCCCAGGCAGACACCCCCAAAGACAATCAGTTTGTACGAAATGATCGAGCAAGTGTCGTTGATAAATTCCTCAGTGTCCAGAGATCCATAAGTCATGTTCAGAGTGAGGTTTCCTGTGTCAGTCTCCTCCATGGCAAATGACCCTGCTCCAGGTGGCCGCCTTCTCCTTTTCCCACCACCTCCTGGGAGGGACAGGGAACCAGAAGGGAATGAGGGCCACCAGCATTCCCAGCACCCACCATCTGTCCCCATGCTCCCATGTCAGACCCAGGAAGAACCCCACTGCCCTGCTGCGCCCAGGACAGGCTCCCACCCCTCCAGCCCTGTCCCTGGACAGGAGGCATCTCCCACCTGTCCATCCCTGCACTCCTACCTCCTGGTGCTCCTGGGGACAGTGCTGTCACAGGAGCCCCGGCACACAGGACCTCCAGGCTTGCCAGGAGAACGGGTCTGGTGGTGACTGCTGGCACCAACTGCTGTGCTTCAGTCTCGGCCCTTTCGCCAGGGGAGCGGCTCTTCAGCCAGAGATCACATCCCCTGGTCCGGAGCCTCCCCTCACAATCTCTCCACATCGGTGACAGCTTCCCCTCACATGTCCTGTGTACGGAGATCTTGTCAGTAGGAGTTGGCCATGTCACCTCTTCCTCTTTCCCTTCCATTCTTCACCATGCAAGGGGCTTCTGGCTTTCTCTGTGTGTACCTGCCGGTCCATCTGTCAATGCAGCAGGGGACATAAATCATTCCCAGGGATGGAGGGTGAGAGAGATGAGCCAGACACTTTTGAGAGTGAGCAATCAGTGACGTGCAACAGCACCAGGGCTTTGCTCAGCACCTCTAATGACATGTAACTGGTGCTCAAAACCTCTCCCAGCTTTCTTCTGGGACATGCTTCCAGCACCTGCACCTGTCTGTAGAAACCTGTCTTCATCCCCCTCTCATTGAGGGACCTTCAGCCTATGCCTTGTTTCAAGTCTACCTCTGGCCCCAACTCCTGCTGCTGCAGGCTGGATGTCCTGGAGAGACTGTGGACCTTGGTCATTAACAAGGATGTACTTGGAGGACATGAGTCTTGGGGATGACATGCCTAGGACATAACTCCAAAGGAGGCAGAAAACACGTGAAAGAAGGACAGAAAACATGCAATACACAGTCCCTGTGTTGTGAAAGGTTGCAACTGTGAGGCAGGAACCCCCTGGGGAGATAAGAGCACATTGGCAGCACCATGTACCCCACAAAAAGTAATCTCAGAGGAGATACACGTCTGACAGGGGTGTGATTAGAGGCCGTGGGTAAAGCCCTCGTGCTGTTCTGTATCTGGGCGCTGGTGGTTTCTCACTGCAAGTGGAGGCAAGGCCAGTGCTTGGCCTCACGGGCTCATCAGAGGAGGGTTTTACCCAGGATTCTCAGCACCAGAAAGGGCATAATATTATCTATGCTGTCCCCCTCCATAGTTTTAAATTCATTTATACGACATTTAAAATTATAGAGTCCTAGTGCCTGCATTAGTGGGATCATAGTAGTTCAGCACCTCCTCTGTAGAACAGGGGAGTGGAGAGGAAGGGGGTGATATGGCCAACTCCTACTGACAAGATCTCCGTACACAGGACATGTGAGGGGAAGCTGTCACCGATGTGGAGAGATTGTGAGGGGAGGCTCCGGACCAGGGGATGTGATCTCTGGCTGAAGATCTTCTCCCCTGGCGAAAGGGCCGAGGCTGAAGCACAGCAGTTGGTGGCAGCAGTCACCACCAGACCCGTTCTCCTGGCAAGCCTGGAGGTCCTGTGTGCTGGGGCTCCTGTGACAGCACTGTCCCCAGGAGCACCAGGAGGTAGGAGTGCAGGGATGGACAGGTGGGAGATGCCTCCTGTCCAGGGACAGGGCTGGAGGGGTGGGAGCCTGTCCTGGGCGCAGCAGGGCAATGGGGTTCTTCCTGGGTCTGACATGGGAGCATGGGGACAGATGGTGGGTGCTGGGGATGCTGGTGGCCCTCATTCCCTTCTGGTTCCCTGTCCCTCCCAGGAGGTGGTGGGAAAAGGAGAAGGCGGCCACCTGGAGCAGGGTCATTTGCCATGGAGGAGACTGACACAGGAAACCTCACTCTGAACATGACTTATGGATCTCTGGACACTGAGGAATTTATCAACGACACTTGCTCGATCATTTCGTACAAACTGATTGTCTTTGGGGGTGTCTGCCTGGGGATTTCCCTCTGTGGGCTTGCGGGGAATGCGATGGTCATGTGGTTCCTGGGCTTCCACATGAAGCAGAGCCCTTTCACTGTCTACATCTTAAACCTGGCTGTTGCAGACTTCTCCCTCATCCTCCTCTTTTTCCTGATTCTAGTGGTTTTTTTTACCTTAGTAACATTTTGTACTTATTTGATTCAACTTGTTCCTCTCTTTAACGATTTTGTATTTGTAGTTGGATTTCTGTGCCACGTGTTTGACCTGAGCAGCCTGGGGCTGCTGACAGCCCTCAGCGTGGAGCGCTGCGTGTCTGTCCTGTTTCCCCTGTGGTACCGCTGCCACCGCCCCAGGCACTTGTCGGGCATCGTGAGCGGGACGCTCTGGGCCCTTGCTGGGCTTTTTGTCTCCTTGCTCTATGTCACCTACACCTTCAGTGAACACTCTAGGGAAGTGCTTCCAGGTGTAGTCCTGGCGTTTTCCCTGATTTTGTCACTGTTGATGTTGGTTTCCAACCTGTTCCTGTTCACCAAGCTCCGCTGCAGCTCCCAGAGACGACACCCAGGGAGGCTCTATGTTGCCATCCTGCTCAGCGTCATTGTCTTCTTCACTTTTGGCATTCCCTTCTGCATGGATGTTTTCCTCAATCTTCCCAGTTCAGGGGAATTATTCCCTGAAGATGACATCCCTCTGCTGCTGGCTTTGCTGGACTGCTGCCTGAACCCTGTGATTTACGTCCTGGTGGGGAGCTGCCGGCGGCGCCACTTCCATCGCTCCGTGAAAGTTGCACTCCGACGTGCCTTTGAAGAGAAAGCAGGGAATGAGGAAGGGAGCCATGTGTGTGGGGACACTGTGGTGGGGGTGACCTCTCTGTAAGGCACTGCTGGTGAGGTGACCTGGAGATGTGGCACCTCACAGACAGCCAGAAGTGTGGGGACTTGGGGGCATGTGGCTCAGAGCCAGGGTAGCTGGGCTCGGTCCTGTTCCCTGGCTGCATTCCCCTGGAATGACCCTTACTGCCCCGTCCCCAGGGAATAAACTCTGTCTCCTTGGGCTCAGCAGATGAGTTTCATGGTGTTTTGAGGGATCTCTTGGCAGGAGAGGGTGTGACACAGTAAGCCCCGGGGACACATCCAGCACGGGACGGCGATGATTTCACAGATCTCTGTGGGGCTGATGCCTCTAGATGGCAGGAGAGGGGTTGGGATCGCGCAGAACACCCTTCCCCTTCTGTCCCAAGAGCAGCTCAGCAGAGCCCGGCCTGCATTCCCGGTTTCTGGGAAAGAAAACAACCCTACACCAGGCAGGGCTCCAGAGCTGGGGAAGGAACTACAACATTCCTTTGTACTTTAAATGGGAATTTGTCAGATTCTTTAATTCTAGAATTGAATCATTCTGAGTAAAGTGTAGGTTTGGTAGTGCTGGGGTATTACAAGAGGTGTGTTTCTGGTAGTCATGTTCACGCCAGTAAGTTGTTGCCCCTGGGAATCTGTGGATGGTCCATCCCTGGAAGTGTTCCAGGACAGGCTGGGCACGGCTTAGAGCAACTTGGTCTAGCAGAAGGTGTCCCTGCCCATGGCAGGAGGTTGGAACTGGATGAGTTTTAAGGTCCCTTGCAACCCAAACCACTGTGTCATTTTGTGAGATAACACAGAGCAGCTGAGGATGTCTGATGCCAATATCACCTCTCTGATGCCAGAAAGTGGCACAGCTGGCAAATGCCAGCTCTGGCACGGATCACAAAACCCTCTCCAAACTCGGCTCCCAACCATGCCATGAAACAAGGCAGGAGATCACCAGATCAGATGGGCTTGGCAAGCCACACACACTAATTCCTGTGCTCTCTGTGCTCATAACCAACTCCACCGAACACACCTTTGCACCCATGACCAAAAAGAGCTTGAAATATGGAAATTCACAGAAGCAGATGCTTGGACCACTCACATTTTTAGAAACTGGGGGGGTTACACTGCCATTCTGCATGGGGACATCCTTTAATTCCCCAGCATCAATACGAAGAGGAAGCCATTCGTCACCTCCATCCTGAACTTGGCCACCCTCAGGAGGAGCTCAACAGTAACTCTGCAGAGTGGCTTTAATGACTAACCACTATCCTGGTTATACTGATCTTTTTCACTTTGCTACTACCCCAAATGTAATCTATCTTTCTTCTGTTTGTTTCCAACATGGTAACTCTGACTCCGAAATTTGTTAAACAAACAGCGTCTGGGCTTTGCTGCAGAGCTTGTCACTGGTGAACAGAGCAAGGCTGATTCCGTGTCAGAAAATGGCTTGTTTCCTACATTTCTTCTCATTCTAAAGCCTCTAAAGCCTATCCTTCAGATCCTTTATTTCAGCAAGGGCTGTCAGACATGGAGGGGAGTGCCGGCAGTCGTTTGGTGCAAGTCTGCTATCTCAAGGAGAGTAGTAAGATTTTCTTTTACTAGTTCTTTATTAGTTGCTCCCAGGTTTTGATTGTGCATATCTGTTTTGACTTTTCCCTTTCCCTTTTCCCTTCAGGGGGGAGATGTTGAGGATCCTTTTTCTGTGTGCATAGTATTCTAATTGTATGTAGGTGTAAATACATATACATATATATTTTTATACAGCTTTGGTTTGGTCATTTCGGTGTTTTCAGTAACTTTTCCCTTCTCCCTTTCCCTTGTATGCGTGATTTGGAGGGGAGAGGCTGCAAACTGTAAGGTTTGAGCATTTGGTGGGAAAGCCGGATCCAAACCATTACAGGTAGAGAGAAGCAGGGAAAGCACTCCCACTGCCCCTCTACCCAGCAAATTCCTGAGCCAGGCTACAGGGATTGAGTCGTCATTGCCACAACAGGCTCTTTTCCATGAAAGGTCCAGTTTTCCTTTTCCTTCCTTCTCCATGTATCCTCTTTCACATAGAAAATCCCACCTTTCCTGAGTCTCCATGAAGAGCTCATTTAGTTTTAACCCTCCTCCTGTTGTTTTTCTGAGATGAGGAACAGACTCTCCAGAAGTGGAGCCAGCCCTTAGGTCATGGTTGCGACACTCTGCTCAAGCTAAAACCATCCAGACAGCCTGGAGAAAAGTGGGAGGATCCACGGGAGGCAGTTCCAGCCCCAAATCCTTGTGTGCAGACAGCCCACATGATGTGCAGACCAAATTCAGTGTGCAGCAGGAGCGACGCACTTTCGGGGAAAACCTTCCACAGGGGATCCCAAACACGCATTCCCACTGCCCCTGGTAACAAAGCTGAATGTGAAGTTTCCACATAGTATCCCCATGTGTCAGGACGTGCTGGTCAGGAATTGTCCAGGAATTGTTCTGCACTGCTGTGCCAAGATATCCACCATTCTATTTTTAAGTAGACACACCAAAAAAACCCCACTGGCAGGAGCTCTGAACCTTGGTGACTTGGTTTTAATAGTCCACAGGGTAGAGAAGCTCAGTTTTGAGACAGGGAAAGCTCAGACCTGTTGAATAGGAAAGATTCAAAGCAGATTTCAAAGCAACAAGTTTCATGTGTCCCTGCCTATGGTGAGGAGTTTGAAACTAAATGGTCTTTCAAATTCCTCCCAATCCGAACCACTCTGTGATGATTCTATGATTATTCACTACATTATCCAGCATCCACCTCAGTCAGGAGTTCCCCTGCCACCCACCACGTTTCCTTGTGCTGCAGTTAATTCCACTCAGCTACAGCCAGACCCACACCACCATTGCCACAGGATATCTCCATCCCCAGGGCACCTCAGAATCATAGAATTGGGGTGGCAGGGGTTTAAACAGCTGGTTTAGGGTGGATATTAGGAAAAGGTTCTTTACCAGAAGGTGATCAGGCACTGGAACAGGGTCCTCAGGGAGCCTGACAGAGCTCAAGGAGCATTTGGACACACTCTCAGGCACATGGTGGGATTGTTGGGGTTGTCCTGTGCAGGGCCAGGAGCTGGACTCGATGATCCTCATGGGTCCGGATATTTTATGATTCCATTTTACGGTGATTTCATCTTATGGTGATTCCACTGTGTTGTCTCTATTTTGAGGCTCTGACACATCTTCAAAAGCCCTCTGCAGGGCAGCACTAACAGAGAGTGTGAACTTCTTTGCACAGCTCCCAGCCAAGAAGTAAATAAGAGGGTGGACGCTGCTGTTGGCACAGGCGAGCGGGAGGGAGGTGTTGAGGACAAAGACAGAAAAATCAAACACCCTTAGCAAGAGCCAGTACCCAAAATCAGCAGTGAAGAAGGGGAAGAAGATGACAGCCAGCAGGACCACAGCACAGAGCTTCCTTGGAGGATGTTTCCGTGAGCAGCACAGGAAAACAAGCAGGGTTAGACCAGCGCAAATCAAGGTAAGCACTGATAAGAGGTAGCTCAGGACGAAGGCAATGAGCGCTGAAGGGTGGAAGTAGAGGGTCATGGTGAGCAGGAAGGAGAGGACCCAGAGCAGGGCACACAGGAGCACTGGGAAACGCTGGGAGTGGTGGCAGGGACAGTGGGACAGGGGGAGGACAGACAGAGCTGTCACAACACTGAAGGCTGTCAGCAGGTAGACACTGGCAGTGAAGGCGAACAGGACGGTGATGTTCAGCATGGTTGTCACTCCCTGTGAGCCCAGCTCATGACAGAGGCTCTCTGGTACATAAAATATCCCCAAGGTGATGGTGATGGAGAGGAGGAAGGTGAAGTCAGCGATGGCCAGGTTGAGGGTGAAGATGGTGACGGGGTTCCTGCGGATGTGGAAGCTGAGGAGCCAGAGGACAGCCCCATTCCCAACCATCCCACAGAGGCAGATGAGCAGTGTGACAGGGACTTTGCTCAAGTGGCTGCTTTCACAGTTGGTCCAGTTGTAGAGGTTGCCCTCACTCCAGCTCCTGTTAGATGCTGTCCCACTGGATTGGCTCCAGCAAGCAGGGCTGGCTCTTTCTGTGGCAGGGGACGTGTCCATTGGGACACCTCTGCTGCTTCTCCTTCCCCTCACACAGCTGGATGGGTGAGAAACAGAGACACGTTTAGTAACACTCTGTCCCCCACACGTGGCTTTTCCCATCTCGTCCCACGCCCCAACTTCCACATGGCGGAGTGCAGAGAGAGGTGAGGGACAGGACAAATGGAAAATAGGATATGGGATGTGGATATGGACACGCCTGTCACAAAAGCCAGGGACATGCCTCCTTCCTGGATTTGGACAGGACAGATCTGGAGGAGGAAAATAATTGAAGGACATCTTTGGAGATACCAAAGAACAAGAGGCTTTGGGGTGGGTCTGATCTGGATTCTCAGGTGTCTAATATTGTAGTTGATATCACTGACCAGCTGGGTTCCTTCAGCAGGACACTCACTTCAGTATCCCTCCCTCCCCCCCACCTTTTCCCATAATATTTATAGCTCTTAATACCCTACAGGCTGCTATTCCGTGATCAGATTCTGTGAAAACTGATGACCAGGTTGCACACCAACTGGTGGGGGGGGAGGTGGTGGGCACTGATTAAGCTGAAAAAACCCACCCAAAAGACTCTGACCTTCTTTCCTCTCGCAGCCTGGAGAATTCCACCGGAGCAGACGCGCTGTGGACTCACATCACCTCACACTCGCCAGCTGCTGCCCCTGGAATGGGATCTCCAGGAGTTTTCCTGGAATTATTGCTTGGAAAATGGAAGCGAAGCCTTCCTGGTGAGCCTGAGCAGTGTCTGGCATGGGGTCTGTCCTGAGTCCTTTCACATCCCTCTTTTCTCGGTGCTGACTCATGTTCTCCAGGGCTCTTGCAAAGGGGGAACTATTCCCCCGCCTTTGACGGTGTCAGGGTTCTGGTTCTAATCTACTCTTGGCTTTGTACAGGAAATGACTCACAAAAGAGAGCCTCAGAAAGGAGACCTATGGGAAAAGAGTTTGTGTGCGTGTCAGGTTCCTCTTTCCTTTTAAAGCAACCCCAATCCCGAAACATGATCTTGGAACTGGCTGAATTTTTCTCCTCCCATTCCAGGGGTGGATCTTTAGGACCCTGTGCTATGAACTTGCTGGAAAACTTTGATTTCTAGTTCAAATCTGGTTTTGCCACTTGTATACCATAAGCTCAGTGATACTTGACCTTCACTACACGGTTTCCAAGAGGATTCTACTTTGTGTGTCAAGGAGCTCATGGAATAATAAAATCTGGGCATGAGCTGGAGCACAGGCAGATGGCAGAAGAATAGAAGGAGGAGTGAATCAATGCTGCTTGCTTGGCTTTAGCCATTGGGAAGTTACAGCGTTCATCTGAGTTGTCTTTCACACTCCCTTTGGAGTCATTCAGCACCCAAAATTAATTCCATGGAATTTCTAGAAAGCTGGAGTGAGTGAGATGATTCCTACCCAGACTCACATGCATCTAGGAGCAGGGATGTTCCTGCTGAGAACTGAAGTGTGTGAGGACCCTGGAACGTAAACTGCCCCCTCTCTTCCTTGCTGATGCTGTGTTTGTGTCCCAAACTGTGGAATCTGCATCTCACATCCTCTCACCAAGCTGACCATTTACAGTGCAAACAGGTCATGATCCAGTATCTAAAGGGGCTCCAAGAGACAAGGGCATGGAGTGACAGGACAAGGGGGATGGCTTCACACTGACAGAGAACGGGTTTAGATTGGATATTGGGAAAAAATTATTCCCTGTGGAAGTGGCACTGAAACAGGTTGCCCGGAGAAACTGTGGCTGCCCCATCAAGTCCTGTTCTTGATTAAATAACAGAATTCCCCAGGATCTCTCATCTTCTGCTTCCCTGGGCAACGTCCTGAGCATGTTCTCTAGAAATCTGGATTTCCCACTCAAGATTTACAAACATCAGTTGTTTGTTTATGGGAAGGTCGGATTTGTGTGTGTACAAAGGAAACCACGATGTGCAAATATTATGGCTCTGGTATCAACGTGGTGAAGCTGATATCTCGTCTGGCAGGAAGAGCTCAGCCTCCTGGAGGATTCCTCCTGTGCTTCCCAGCCTCTATTTCTGTCTCTTCTGGGTCTCCCAGTTTTTTCTATGGGCTTCTCCACTCCCAGTACAGAATTCCTCTTTCCCACAGCTGTCAGCCCCTCTTTGCCAGTCTGTCTGACCTCAGAGTGCTGGTCACCACTGCACTTTCTTCTTTTCCCATCTCTTCCTGCCTCCCCAGTCAAACCCCCTTGGAGGTTTAAGGTTGGTCCCTTGGAGGATGAAGGTTTGGCTGCTGGATGATGCTGCCAGCAGCACTTGGATTTTCTCTCCATCCCTGTGACACAGGACACTGAGCCAGAGGGAGCTGAAAACATAATTTCTGTCCCTCATCATCATCTCCTCTGGTCTGGGGGCTTTTGAGGATCAAGGTGGTGAGAACAGGAGCACAGATGAGACAGGACTTTCTGGGCCACATCATTTCAGCAGGATAAACTAATTGGCAGCATGAGGGGACTGCCACAACTGTGACTTTAGAAATAAGCACAGGCAACCCATGAGCCAGAAAGGGAAGTAAAAGCCAGTAAATTACATGAAAAAAATTTATTATAATAATTTAAATATAAGTTTGAGGTGGGAACCAGCCCTGCCCCTGGAAATCTCAAGTATCCCCTTGTCCTGGGGATACACAACTCATCCAGACAGGCAAAGGCTCTGCTCCCACTGTGCGGAGGTAGGGCTGCCTCTCTTCTAGTACCAGTCTGCACCCATAGGGATTTAGGCAGCAGTTCCCACCGCAGGGGTCTCACCCACCTCTTGGCAATCAGCCCTGTCTTCAAAGACCCTCTGTAGAGCCACTTTGATGGATCCCCTGAGCCTGGGCTTCCCGTAGCTCCCAACCAGGACATAAATAATGGGGTTGATGCTGCTGTTGACTGAGGCCAGCAACAGGCAGATCTCAAAGACAAAGTTAATGTAGACAAAGAAGTTGAGGAAGATCTGGACACTGAGTGGGACACCAAAAAGGAGGAAGAAGAACACAGTGAGGAAGATGACGGCATAGAGCCTCAGTGAGTGGTGCTGCCAAGAGCTCCGCCTGAGCTTGATGAAGACGATCACGTTGGAAACCACCATAAGGGGAGTCAAAATGCAGAAACTGAGGAAGCACAAGGTTCCCAGGACCACCCAGCAGTGCTCAGAGTGCCCCAGGTCACACGTGAAGTACACCAGCCCAGCCAGCGCGCAGGCAAGGGCCCACAGCAGGCTGCACACCACGGGGGACAGGAGCCTCGGGCGATGGCACCGGCACCAGAAGGGCCAGAGGACACCCACGCACCTCTCCACGCTGATGGCCGTGAGCAGGGACAGGCTGGTGCTGTACGTGAGCAGGACCATGGAGTGGAAGAGCGGCAGCGCCCGCGGGATGTCCGCGTGGGAGCGGCTGAGCGTGGGCATGTGGTACGTGAGGAGGAAGGCCGAGGTGCAGAGCAGGAAGCAGGTGTCAGCCAGGGCCAGGTTCAGCAGGTAGGCGCTGAAGGGGTTCCTGTGGACGCGGAAGCCCAAGAGCCAGAGGATGGCCCCATTGCCCAGCAGCCCGCACAGGCAGGTGAGCAGGGTGAGGCTGCCCGTGACTAGCTCCGGGATGTGCTCCGCAAAGCACCCGGTCCCATTGTGTCCGTCCCTGTAGTCCACGCTCTCTGTGGGAGCTGGGAACACTGAAAGCCAGTTGTGGGTTGTGTGGTTGGGATGCCGGTCCATCTTCCGTGTGCTCGCCTGGGGACAGGCAAGAGATGAAGGCAAAATCAGGGACTTTGGGGTGTCCAGTACCTGCACGTTGTTCATTCAGTGTTCCCCATCCTCCAAGGGCTTCAACATCTGCAAGTCAGAGAACATTAACACTGGGAAGAGAGGAGAAGGGAAGGGAAGCAAGAGAAGTAGGGACTGGAGGGAAAATTCTGGGCCCAGGGTGGCAGGCGATAGACAGAGAAGGGAAGGGAAGGTTTGGGGAGGTTTGGGAAGGGAAGATTTGGGAAGGGAAGAGAAGGTTTGGGAAGGGAAGGTTTGGGAAGGGAAGGTTTCAGAAGGTTTGGGAAGGGAAGGTTTTGGAAGGGAAGGTTTGGGAAGGTTTGGGAAGGGAAGGTTTGAGAAGGTTTGGGAAGGGAAGGTTTGGGAAGGTTTGGGAAGGGTGGGGAAAGGTTGGGAAGGGAAGGGATGGGAAGGGAAGGGTGGGGAAGGGAAGGTTTGGGAAGGTTTGGGAAGGGAAGGGAAGGTTTGGGAAGGTTTGGGAAGGGAAGGGAAGGTTTGGGAAGCGAAGGTTTGGGAAGGTTTGGGAAGGGATCAAGGAAACCAAGAAAAATGGAGGGACATGGTGGCAGCAGGCAGACAGAGAGCTGAAAGGCAAGTAGAGGGAGAAAGGAAAAGCATCCAGAGCCATTTTCCCTTTAGGGGTAGAAAAGGGCTGAGGAGGAGAATGGGAAGAACGGAAAGCTGGAGGAAGGGCAGATGTGAGCCCAGACCCCTCTCACCAGTCACGGGGGTTCCAGAGAGGGCACAGTCCTTGCACAGCTTTGGTGTCCAGCACTGCACACTCCAGTGCCCTCTGCCAGTGCCCTCTGCCAGCGCTGCACGTGAAACTGCACGAGGCTGCCACACTCAAACTGTCCCAGGCGAGATCTGGCCACCAGCACCACGGTGACTCCATGCAGGTGACTCCTTCAGCAGTCCATGCTGGCTCTGGCTCCCTGCCTCTCCCTCAGGAGTGGCCCCTGGGATGCCCGTCCTGGGTGTGAGCCCCAGGGTGGATGTGCCAGGGCTGGGTCATCCCTCTGAGAGCAGCAGAAGCGTCCTGCCCGAGTGCCACCCCCACGGGATGGGGCGTCACAGCCCCATTTGCTGGTTCCCTCAAACGCTTCCTCTTTGCAAACCTGGCGTCACACTGAGCACAGAATTTTCAGCTTCCTCCTCATTTGCTTCTCCTTTCTGCCTAGTGGCAACATCCTTGAAGTGTGTTCATGGAATCCTGGAATGGTTTGGGTTGGGAGGGACCTTAAGGACCATCCAGTTCCACCCACTGCCACAGGCAGGGACACCTTGCACTAGCCCAGGTTGCTCCAAGCCCTGTCCAACCTGGCCTTGGACGCTTCCAGGGATGGGGCAGCCACAGCTTCTCTGTGCCGGGGCCTCAACACCCTCAAGGGAAGAATTTCTTCCCAATATTCAATCTAAACCCACCCTCTGTCAGTGTGAAGCCATTCCCCCTTGTCCTGGCACTCCATATCCCTCTCCATCTCTTTCTCAGTTGGTGGGAAAAGTACAGCCTGCAGCCATTAAACAATATTACCCAGATGTTTGTGAATAATGTTAAATATTTGTTTAAAATGATGTTAATGTGAAGAGTAAATAATGAATAGTAATTAATAAACACTACTAATAGTAATTAATAATACTAATAGTAAATCCTAAAGTGCAGGTGGTAAATAATAAACTGTGGGTGGTAAGTAATAAACAGTAAATAGTAAATTAGGGAATAAATAGCAAACAATAGGTGATAAGCAAAAAATAGCAATAAGTAATAAATAGTAAATATGAAGAGCAAATAATAAATCTGGGAGGAGTGGCCTTAAATGGAAAGAGATTTAGATTGCATATTAGGAAGAAATTCTTCCCTTTGAGAGTCTGGCGCAGATTTCCCGGAGAAGCTGTGGCTGCCCCATCCCTGGAAGTGTTCAAGGCCAGGTTCAACGGGGCTTGGAGTAACCTGGTCTAGTGGAAGGTGTCCCTGCTCATGGCAAGGGGTGGAACTGGATGAACTTTAAGGTTCCTTCCAATGCAAACTATTCCAAGATTCTGTGATTCTGTGAAAAATGACTCTACAATCCCAACACATCAAAGATCCAGCCTAACTGGATTCCCACTTCCTATACACTTTATCAGGTAAAAAAGAGGCTCAGCAATAACAAAAGGCACAGAAGACATTCCTGCCATCCCCAGACTAACACCTCCATCTGCTCCACTAAACTTCCCTGAAATAAAAATGAACCCCGTGTACTGATTTGAAATGACAGTGATTTTTCCAGCTGCCCTTCACATTTGCAGCGGGGAATTCCCAGTCTCGGGCCAGCTGTGGTGTATTTTTCTCATTTCCCAGCTGAGTGGCTGGAGGGAGGTGGGGGGAACCACCTGCTGAGCTGAAAGCGGGGTTGAGGTCAGCTTGGAAAAGAGGCCATGCCAGTGCAACTCAGAATGACTCAGGGTGCTATATTTAGCCTTAAAATAAAACAAACGGACAAAAATCCCTAAAAAGTACCTTGATGTACACAATGATCTTTTTGGGAACAAACATGTAACTTGGAAGATATCAGCTGTCTGCACATACAGTAAGTGGCAAGACAGCTGGAGGAGTTAATTTCTGAAAGCCTAAAATACCTGAAGGATCAGTGGGTGGATTCATTCAGAAATCCTCTGGATACTGCTGATGCACAGTGAGATAGATAGATAGATAGNAGCTGTGTCTGCTCCACCCCTGGAAGTGTTCAAGGCCAGGTTGGACAGGGCTTGGAGCAACCTGGGCTAGTGGAAGGTGTCCCTGCTACCAAAGGGGTGGGATCAGGCAAAAACAATCACAAGTGCTCCCAAACCTGAGGGAGAGGAGGATGTGCTGCTGGTGAAGGGCTGGGATGGGGATCACAGCACCCCAAAATCTGGTCTGCAACCGCTTTCATTACATCATTAAGGGTATTAGCAGTAATTAATGTGGGCTGTAAGTGCTCATAACCTGGCTGCAAACAACTGCTTGCTGTCCTTCACTTGGGTTGTCAGGGCCTGCATTAGAATGGCAGAAACTGGAATTCTTGGCTGCAATTTGCAGGTGTGTTCCCTTGGGCCCAGGGGAGGTTTTGGAAATGATCCCGGTGCTCTTCCCATAATAAGAGTTGCTTCTGAGAAGCACCCAGCTGCCTCTCCAGTGCTGCCAGTACTGCAAGCACTGCCAGCATTCCAACACTGCCGGCACTGTCAGCACCACCCCACCACCAGAATCCCTCTGCTGCCAGAGAGGTGGTGACGCCCCCACAGATGCTGAGGTTTGGAGAAAAATGAGGAATGGCCAAAACCTGCCTGGAGAGGGAATGCAGTTGGAGAACAGGAAGTTCTCCGGGTGGGGGGGAGAAGAGTGTTTCTAATCAGGAGTAAATGAGGAACCATTCACAAAATTCTTCACGGGGAGCTTTTGGCAGAAGCCACTTCCTTTGTGGCAACAAAAAAGCCAAACCAAAAAAACAAACCCAAACAAGATAAATAACCCCAAGGAAGTGCAGCTCTGACGTAGCTGAAGTTACAAAACCGTTTCTGACTCCCCCGTGGCCCCACTACTCCTGAGGGAACACCACCAGGACAGGACACAGAGAGGAGCCAGTGGGGGACCTCCCAGTGATCCAGGCACTTTCTTCTTCATGTAACTGTCCTGGGAGGATCTGCTCTAGGATATGGATCCAAAAGGAGCATGAGATGCCAAGAAGCGCTGCTGATCTGGACAGACAATCCTCGCCTGCTGCTTCCCCACAGCGAACAGTTAAGTGGAATGTTTTCCTTCCTCCCTATCCCACCTTCCTCTCCTCCACATCCACAGCCTGCGGCTCTGTTCCTCCCACCCTCTCCCGGTGACCACAGTGCCCTCCTCAGGTCCTCCCTCTACTTGCCTCCTGCATGTCCTGTGAACATCCCAACCCTCCCATCTCCCTCTCCCACCCCACAACGTCCCCCAGCTCCCTCCCCAGCACATCCCACTTCTCTGCCCTGAATTCTTCGTGGTGCAAAGATCTGGTAAGGAGCCACATTGTTCATCCCTGGATTCTCC
>VZRE01001757.1:0-10611 GCA_013396775.1 Cephalopterus ornatus
ATGAACAAACCCCAGGTTTTATTACATATACCATCCCCATCTGCCAAGCAGAATGTCTCAACACAGTCATTGTGCAAAGGATGCCCTGGTTTTGCATGTCTTACTCACCACTAATAACCTTAGTGCCTGCTTAGTGAAGATATACTGTCCTGGTTTTAAAGTCTGGGAGTGTTACCCTGTTTGACACCTTGGAAAGTCAGTTTATTGATGTAATCTGAAAATGGACCAAAGAATACGAAACAGGAGGTTCCAAACTGCATGATTTGTTCAAGATCAGCCAGACATGAGGCCAGAACTAGTAAAGACTATTTCCTCTTCAAAAGCACTCTTGATTTGATGAAATTCAGGTATTTGAAAACACTGATCAGAGCTGAGAGTAGCAAATTATGTCTAGAAATGTGCCTTTATGAGCCCATTCAGCTCCAAGAAAAATCAGGAGGATTGCTCATGTTTAGCTAGCCTAGAAGACAGATTACTTTCCTAGGAGTGATCCTTCACAACAAAGCTGTCTGAGCAGAGAAGAGAAGGGAAAAATTATTTCCCTATCAGATATGTTCCCTGGGCCAAATGCTCTGAGGTGCTTTCTACCACATAGGCACAGCACAACTGCCCTGTTTTCCAAAAGCTTAGTGTAGGTGTGCATTCTGCAGGTTAGCACAGTTTTCACCCTGCTTCCAAAAAGTGCATCTTCCTTTTCTGAAAATATGAAAGGTTAAGAAAGATGCAGAAAAATATTAAGCTGGCATTTAAAAAGAAAAAATAGCAGGAACTTCAGATTTGGTGGATAAGAAGAGGTAGGAAGAGTGAAAGTGATGCACAGCCATTCTTTTTAGACTTTTGACCTCCCCTCTGAGAAGGTACTAATTTTTTCTGCAAATGCTGTTATTCTGTCTACTCCAGAAAGGAGGAATGCTGAGCTTCTCACTATTTCTAGAATTAATAGAGCTTATTAAAGTTACCTGGAGTTAATGCTGCTGATTTTTAATCCCATCTGTTCTATGTCATAACCATTGTGGCATGAAAGTCATTTGAGCTCTGAGTTCACATTGTTGTATTTCCCCTGTCGACAGGCAGGGGCCTGTTGTGGAGAAACCTGGAATGAACTCTGAGTTCCTATTATGAGTGGCAAAACTCCCTGGATTTTAACAGCATTGAGCTTTCACTCATACTCTTCAGAAGGCACTTTTCTGTATGGCAAACCCACTGCAGAATTCAGAAGCTTATGTTCTGAACAGCAGAAGTGGATATGTTCCTTGCTTCGGTCCCTACATATGTTTTCCATGAAACCTTACTTTGTTTTGCCTGATGCAGCTTGAACACCACAGGTAAGGGCCCTGACACCTTGTCTCTTTGAAGCTTATTGTATTGTCACATGTCAGGACTGAACATAGTGTTGAGCTCCCCGGTCTGTGCTTTTATTTCTGACTTGTAGGCACATGCCTGTATGACATCGTCCTTTCTTCTACCCACAGAAACCTTTCACATTTGACCCCACCAGATTATACCTAATTATCTCCCTTCAGAGGAGATAATTAGGAGCACTGCTGTCTGAATGTGCCCTAGCACAGCTTGACGCCACAGTGTCATTGACCATCTGTCTCCATGACCACCATCATTCAAGACAAGCATCTTCTCTGAGTGCAAGGGCCAAATCTTACAGTCCTCATTTGAGCTCAGCATGCAGGGCTGGCAGTTATTAAAGAGGGCAGGTTACCATCAGTGGGCTTTTGTGGAAGACGAGGAGGAAAGGGAAAAGCAAATGTACGAAAAGTGGAAGAAGGCATTAGAAGACTCGTTTACTGAAAGCGAAGTGTGAAGAAAAGAAAAGAAGGCGTCATAATGTTTATGGACTTTTAATACCGCGTTCGGGTTTTTAAAGTTTAAATCCCCAGTTATATTTCCCCTCACGTTTTCCCGGGTTTTGTTCCCTTTTCCCTATTGGTTGATATTTGCCGCAGTGCGGCTCCCTCCATATTTGGTATTGTTCCACCCCCTCATTTGCATGCTCCGCCCTTCTCTCCTCCCCTTGTATTCCTTATATGGTTAAGCTCCGCCCATGTTCCAGCACCTTCCCTCAGACCCCTATATAAGTCCCGTCCCTCACTCCTCCTCCCTCAGTTCACCCACCTATCACCCTCGGGTTTGGATGGTTCATCATCTGTTGCGGGTTGCATCTCATTAATAAAACCACGCCTGCTTCAAACCACCAACCGCCTCAGCCTGCAATTCCCGTTCAAGAACCCACCAGCCGGGTGGACCAGCCCGTGACCCATTTAAGGGTTGCGATAGGCTTTCTTCTTTATCTTTTTGGCCCAGCTGTGTGTACTGTAAAAGTCTTTCCAGTGAAGTTAGCAGAGCTGAACCAAACCCTGGTACCAGCACATAGATGAGTCCCTGCCTTTCAATAACATCCCAAACATGTGGGCTCGTATAAATTTTGTAGCATGTAATTTTAATAGCTATCAAGCCATTTTTATTAATATCAAAGACAATATATCAATATATATCAAAGTAATATCAAATAATATCACTTTTTTTAGTTTTATTTAGTTTTATTAGTTTTAAATGCTCTGCTGGCAAGCAGAAGACTTCTCCTTCTGCAGAGCATCTCTTGCTCAAAAAATCTAATGTCTGCTGATAGGTAAAGGGCAGCTGCCAGGTTTTGGAGTGATCACAATAAAGACATTGGAGATAGCAAAGAAAAAAGTGAAGATTGTGCTTCAATTCAGAAACCTGGTCCTAAATTAGCTCTGCCCCCCACCACCACCACCACCCTTTCCGCTGCTGACACAAATCACCTTTTGCGGAAAGACAGCTGAAAACTGAAAAAAACCCTCAGGATGCTCGTGAGGATTAATAAGAGGCTCAAGTGGAGAAGTGGAGTTGCTCAAAGGGGTATTAGTAGAAACAGATTTTGCTTTTTGCTGGCTCCATAAGCTTGTTCACATTGCTTAGTTTCTGCAGTGCTGCTGCCTGGATGTGTTTTGTTGCTTTTCTAATAACCAGGAAAGAAACCTCAGAATGATACACAGGCAGCTGTGAGGACAGAACTGAGTTCTAAAGCAAATAGGGTGGAAAAAGAAACGTGCTTTCTGCAGAGAAACTACAGAGGATTTAGACAGAGGGTAAGTAGGGTCTATCTACCCCTTCCTAGTATCTTCAATATTTGATTTTACCATCCTACTCACTCCCTCTCTTCAGCCCCAAGTGGTTTTAGTACATTTGTGTGGGTGTAACTCTTTCAAAATTTTCATAAGAAGTCAAAACTAAAGTCCATCATTATTTATATGGGTAACCAGCAGTGTTGGAATCTTTGGACCCACATCATAGACCTTTATCTGTCCTTCCTTCTATGGTATGTCAGCAGCTTCTCCTTGCTTGGAGAGTTTCGTTGAAACCACAGGGTAGACTCTGTTTTCAGTTTGGATGTTAAGGTGCTAGACTCATCATAATCACAGGAAAGGTCCAGCTCTGTCCCCACCAGAACATGTTCCGTATTCAGCTCCTTAAAACTAAACAACCTGAGCAGGTCAATCCAACACTGCGGGTGGAGACACAGCTCCAAGAAGTACAGTAGGACAATGTAGTTTTCCCCTATGTTAAAGTATATTTAAATAACCTGAGGGAGCTGTTGCTGAAAGTGAGTAGTTGGCGTGTTACACATCTCCAAACGTGTGTACAAACACACTACCTGGGAAGAGTATACAGAGGCAAAGATATCAATAACAACCAGGGCAATTTATGTCTTCCCTGACATTGTTAAATGTGTAAAAAAAGGGTTTGGGGATTTCCTTCAATACAGTCTTACAAAGTGAAGTTCAGTTTATTCAGCTTGTTGAAAAGGAGGCTGAGAGGTGACTCAATCATTGTATATAGGTAATTACATTCGGAAGAATTATCTAATAGCAAGGGACTTCCTAATCTCACAAAGAGACAGCAAAGCTTTGTGGCTGGAATCTGAACAAAGTTGCACCAATTCAACCTTGAAATAAAACTGCTCCTGTCATTAGCAGTGTAACAACCATTAGAGACTGGAAAAGAGTGTAAAGGGAAGCTTTAGAGTCATTCACTGGAGACATTAGGACAAGATCATCCTAATCTTCAATTATATCTTCATCAATCATAGAGACAGTGAGATTGAGTGCATCCTCAGCAAGTTTTCAGATAACACCAAGCTGAACAGTGTAGTTAACACTACAGAAGGAAGACGTGGCATCTGGAGGGGCCTAGACAAATTTGAGAAGTGAGCCCACAAGAACTTAATGAAGTCCAACAAGCCCAAGTGCAAGGTGCTGCACCTGGATCAGGGTAATCTCAGGCATGAGTACAGTCTGGGAGAAGATCTCATTGAAAGCAGCTCTGCAGAGAAGGACTTGGGGGTTCTCATGGATGAAAAGCTGGATATGAGCCAACAGTGTGTGCTCACAGCCCAGAAAGCTGACTGTAACCTGGGCTGCATTAAATGAAGTGTGCCCAGCAGGTGGAGGGAGGTGATTCTCCCTCTCTACTCTGTCCTTGTGAGACCCCCACCTGGACTGCTGCATCCAGCTCTGGGGTCCTCAGCACAGGAAAGACATGGAGCTGTTGGAGCAGGTCCATAGGAGGCCATGAGGATGTTCAGAGGGATGAAACACCTCTCCTATGATGAAAGGCTGAGAGAGCTGGAGTTGTTCAGTGTGGAGACGAGAAGGCTTCGGGGAGACATTGCAGCCTTCCAGTACCTAAAGGGGGCTTATAAAAAGGAGGGAGAGGGCCTTTTTATACAAGCAGATAGTGACAGAACAGGGGGCAATGGTTTTAAACTGAAGAGGGGAGGTTTAGATTAGATGTTAGGAAGAAAATCTTTACTGTGAGGGTGGTGAGACACTTGAACAGGTTGATCAGAGAAGGGACCCATCCCTCAAAATGGCCAAGCTGGATGGGGCCCAGAGCAACCTGATCTATTGAGTAGCATCCCTGCCCATGGCAGATGGGTTGGAACTAGATGATCTTTAAGGTCCCTTCCAACCCACACTATTCTGTAATTCAATGATTCTAAGATTAGGTAGCACTCCAACAGAAAGGTGTTTCACTCATATTAGGAGATATATTTTACTGGCTGCATATTCATAATATTTGTAATATTATAATATTACCATTAAAATAACTGCCACAGCTTCACATTTTGAAACATCGGACAACCTTCAGGGTCTAGAAGCAATAGATTGCACACACCCCAATTCTCCACTGATCAGGTATGTTACCTTTCTTGGTTTTCTATCATCTTGCCTTAAGGAAAAAGGGATTGGAGAGATCATCAGTAAACAAGATACAACACATGGAAAGACTGATCAGAAATGAAAATGAAAAATGCTCTTAGATGCATGACTGGTGCACATCCCTTATATGTGCAGGCAAAACCCATACCACCTTTGGGTAGCTAGAAAGGAACATCCAAAAAAACAATTGGTCAAACAACAGAGCATGAAGATAAATCAATTCATGAACTAACATTGCTAGTGATACTCCACCTGACTTTATGCATCTAGTAGTCAGGCATCCATTCAACTGAAAAAGCGACACCACAACCAGGGAGTATTTCAGACTGTCCTGAGACATCTCTTGGTTTGCCACCTGCTGGGGCAGATGTAGACAAGTCATTTGAAAAGCAAATGCAGCTTCCAACTGGGGTCAGTTCCCCGGGTCAGAGCTGTTCCCAGTTTGAAATGTGAGGAGCATAAAGTGAAAAATCTGCATTAAGATAAAAAGATAGTCAGTCTGGTAAGAGCTTTCCAACATTTTTGGGTTTTTTCTCTGACATTGCTTATTAATCAAGAAAAGAGATTGCTAGCACACCAAAAATTAATTTATGCCAATAACCACAAAATAATTATTATTTACTAATCATGAAAATCTGCAGTTTGGTACCACTTAGTACATAAGCAATTATTTAAACATAAAAAATTCCCAGGTAACTGGGATTTTATGCAGAAATTTCAAGAGAGAAAAGGATCGTATCATGTCTGTAATACATCATCTGTTTGTGAAGGAAACAGAAACTTTGAACTGCCTTCTGTGGCAAACAGGAATAGAAAACTGTAAAGCTGTGAAATCTGCATAGCATAAGCCTGGAAAAAGTGGTTTGTTATTGTTTTATGACAGCCTTTGAATAGAACAAACCCATCTTTAAAATGTTGTATAATACAGCCATTATGCAACTCCCAGTGTTTGATTAGTCTCAAATATCTCCCAGATCCTGGCTCCTAACACTGTGAGATAATTTTATATTCCATATTTCAGATTAACTCTTTTCTCTTGAAGAACGGGAAGATGCAGATTTGGTCTCTAGTCCTGCTTTGTGCAGCACGTGTGTGGCTGAATAACAAGGTGTTATCTGCAAATGCCAGGCCTTATAATAATGTTCTGGTTACTGCACTTCTGAAATTCCTGGTCTACCATCCCTTGCCCACTGTGCGGAGAGGCACAGACCACATCTATCATGATAGGTACTGGGAATCATTTTTTACATGAGGAGACGAATGTTTTTAGAGAAGTTCCCTTTGTAACTGCTATTTGCAGTATACTGCACGCACATAAACATTACATAACCAAAATATCACTCAGGGTGAAATAGACATTGGAAACTGAGATTTAATGTGAGTTACAAGGCTTAATTCCTTTTCTCCACAGATGCAACTCACAGAGGTTTCACTAAGAACTGTAACTGTGTATTTGAGGAGCAAACTTTTTTTCTTTAAGAAATCATTACTGCAAATCAAAGTTGTAAATTTTCTGAAGGCATTATGATGTAACAGAGACAAAACCTCCTCACTTCAAGTCATGCTGATTAGTTCATAATATTCAAATACAATGATTTGTTCTTTGCTAAGTATAAAAATGTAGACAGAAAGCAACAGTGAAGTGAAACAAGCAATAGCAGACACATACTTTGAGAGGGATATAAAAAATTTGCTCAGGTTTTAATCTAGGCAAAATTCAGAACACATATTGCCATTGCTATGAAGTTAAAGGAAGAAATGTGTCCAAAAGATTCACTTCTGAGGGTTGAGGTTTTTTGACTGATACAAATATATATAATACTATATGTATGGGTTGGTTCATTATAGAGGTTTCTCACACTTTTAAAAAGCTCATTAATATCCTTAAATATCCTTTTTTTCTTTTTTACCCTAGAATATATAACTATAAAGTCTGAAGTAGCTGTAGCACTTAAATTCTATTGTACAACCATACATGATGTATGTCACACAAGTTCATATTAGAAGGACAAAAAAATTACTTTCAGAAATAGAAGACATTTTCAGGCTTGGAAAACTTAGAGCAAACTTTCTAAACACATGCATGGTACAACTTGCAATGAACTTCCAGACATGGTATAAAACTGCAGCATGAGAAGACATATTACTACAAACAGTTACTGCCTGTTGCTCTTCCCTGGTGCCTGCTAATTGCCTTAGTGATATCTGCAGCACCAGCAGTGGGTACTGGCAGCGTCATCACCTCTGGCACCAGCATGACACGGTTTCCTCTCCTCTGCACTATCAGGGCTGGATGGAACTGCTCCCTCCTTCATCCCCTGAAAACCCACTGCTTGAGGATCAGCACTCACACTTAATCAATACCAGCAGGGTATTGTTTTTTTAATAAATGTTCTTGTTGCTCTGCTGCACTCCTGTTCTTGAACTAAAGGTCAGCTAACTGCTTATGGAAACCACATAACCACAGACCAGGTGTTTAGGGGAACGGATAGTGCAGATGAAGTGAGTGATCCTGAGCTGCTAAATAGGCAAACAAGAAGATGAAATACCACCTTTTAATGATGAAAAGGTTATGTTAAACTCTCATCAGAAATTGATCTTATTTTCCAGCAGACATGGGGCCAGCAGACATGGAGTGTTTTGATAAATAAATTAACCTTTTTTTCCATAACTTATCCAGTTCACCAAAAAGTCTTCTCCTCTAGTTTCTTTCCTTATTTGATCTTTTCTTATATCCAGACTCTTTATGCCAGAAATGTAGCACCTTTTCTGGTTCTCTTCTCCCCCTTCCTTCTGCCATTGAATGCTGTTGGCAGAAAGCCCAGAACAGATTCCCTTAATGCTTTTCAGCCTGCAATGGTTCAATCTATGTTCTTTATTACTGCATTGCACTTGTAACATCTAAAGAAACAGAATATCCTTTGTAGATGAGTTTTCAGCAAGCCTCGCTTTTTAAACAATCCCTTTTTCTTCCTTCAGTCAGATTTAAATCAACTTTCCAAAAGTTATAAGGCTTGACTGTGATGTTACAAGGTACATTTAGAAAGAACTTGATATAATTTCTTTGGTATATATTCCTTTATATTCATGTTGTCAGTGAGGAAAAAGGCTTTGGCTAATACTTCTGATTTGGTTTAAAGCCCCAGATTATTAAAGGCAAAACATTATTGTGGGTGACCACAACCCTTCTGCACTGGCAGAGGACTGTGAGAGGGGTCTCTCTGCAAATGGGAATGGGGACCAGGCACGTTGATCTCTAACAAGAGACTTTCTAGAGACAGTGAGAAATGAGACTTTTCTGTGAAGTCTAAGCTGGGAGCAAAAGAAGGGAGTGTAACACACAGATAATATAGAAATACCAAAAGTTATGTTTCTCCATTTTTTCTGCCCGTCAAAAACTTCCTATCAAAAACTCTCTGTCAGCCTTCTGACCAGCTTTCTCACCAGAACTTTCCATGGGACTTTTCCTGCCAAAAGATCCTGCCATTGTTTATGGTTATCATATCTCCTCAATCACCTGAATAGGGCTATGTGCCAAGAAACCTTTGAACAGTATAAAAGTTGAGGACAAATTTTGGAAAATCGGGGAGAGGAAAGAGAGAGAACTGGTTCCTGCAGCCGAGGACCTCTCCTCACTCCCCTCACCTTTTCTCCACCACCACTGCTGCCTACCTGCNCCTTTTCTCCACCACCACTGCTGCCTACCTGCTACCAGAGGCTGGAACTCTGCCGGCCTGGAGAGAACTGAGACCCACTGTGCCACATGCGTGAGTTCTACCCTGACCATATTTTCTGAGGGCCCAGAGTTTCGGCTGAACTGAGACCCAACACAGCCTGGGACTGGGAGTGGGGAAACCAGAGCCTGGCTGCATTCCAGAGAACTAAGGCTGTCAAGACCCCCTGCAGCTACAGAGATAACACCGAAAGCAGAAGAGACAGAGAAAAAAAAAAAGGCAGAAAACTGTTCCCCCCTCACCCACCCACACACCTGCATGGCAGAAAGGTAGTATGGTAATATCTTTTCTCTGCTTCTAAAACATAATCTTAGCATTTTCCAACTTTTTCTTATTTTTTCCTCTTTCTCTTTAGCATCTCTTAGCAATTAATAAAATCAGGTTTTGGTATCAACAGGTAACTTGTGTGAGTTTTAATTTTGCTCAAGGGAATATTTGAACCTGAAGTTCTTTCAGATTTAAGCAGATTGTAACAGGGAGTTCTTTCTGGAGGCTGCAGTCTGGTGAAATTTTGATGACTTTGCTCACAGGTTTCTCTGACCATCTTTGAGACAAAAATGTCAAGCTTGCATTAGGATATGCAACTCCAGAATATTTAAAGGTTTTTCTGTTGAGGAAATGTACCTTCACAGTCATGCTTGTGTATTTTTTAGCATACTGTGTATCTTTTGCCCAATTATTAGCAATGTTATATGCAAAGAGAACATCTGGCATTATGCAACAGAGAGAAACAGGGTTCCCATGGGCTCTTTTCTCATTTCACCTTGAAGCATGCAAGCTACCATGATTTGTATGTGTACTGTACAAAAAATGTAATTAGGAGTCTCAGCAGGTTTTAATACATAAGAAAAGTTTGGTAAAAATATCTTGGCTATTATTTAATATTTATTCTAGAAGTACCTTCCCTCATATTACCTTTTTTTTTCTGTGTGTGTAATTGTTGCTTGTTTTGCTTCTTTCTGCACTTATTTTTGATTTCTGATAAAATAGCACAAGCTTCTGTCTCCCCAAGCAGCTGACTGGTTTGGGCTGGTTGGATGAAACTTTCTGAATAAAGTGTTTATTTTATTGATTTCCTGTATCATTTTTATTAACTAGTTCATTTTAGAGAGTAAGCACCTATGAGGTGATCAGTTTGCCTGGGAGCTGCTGTTCCCAGCTTGTCTCCAGGACTGCCTTCCCTGCTGGTATTGATTAGTCCTTTCCATCCCAGAGCAGATTCAGTCTATTCCTAAGAGGTTGTGGGAGGACAGTCCCTGTCCTTGTCCCTGACATACAGTACAGAAAAGTAAAATTGTTAGAATAATCTTTGGTTTGGAGTCCTTTTCACTTTTGCCACAACCCTTCCTTTCATCCCTCTTTCCAAGATCAACGTGAATTAAAAACAAGTACCACCGTGTTGACTTGCAGAAGGTCACCACACCCAGGGAATGCACTAATCTCAGTATACAAGCAATCACCCTCACAAATCCTCATCTAAGGCCAAAGCCATATATTATTTACACACAAAATGGTGATTAAAAAAAATTATCTAAAATTAAGAAGATTGATTCCTAAAATACTACTCCAGACATGAAAAATAACTCATGTATTGTAGGGTTTCTGGAAGAAAATGGACA
>VZRE01001760.1:9984-40632 GCA_013396775.1 Cephalopterus ornatus
GGCACTTGGCCTTATTGAACCTCATCCCATTGGAATCAGCCCAACTCTCCAGTCTGTCCAGGTCCCTGTGCAGAGCCCTCCTGCCTTCCAGCAGATCAAAACTCCCCCCGCAATTTGACGTCATCTGCAAATTTGCTAATAGCACACTCAATCCCCTCATCCAGATCATCACTAAAGATATTAAACAGAACTGGGCCCAGCACTGATCCCTGGGGGACTCCACTAGTGACCGGATCCCAACTGGATGCAGCACCGTTCCCCACCACTCTCTGGGCCCGGCCATCAGCCAGTTCCTAACCCAGCACAGAGTGCCTCTGTCCAAGCCATGGGCTGCAGTTTTTCCAGGAGTATGCTCTAAGAAACAGTGTCAGAGGCTTTTGAGATATATTTTCCATTATCTTTAATTAATGCTTTTGGCATAGTAACCTTTATGGACATTAAAAAATGTAAAAAAAAAAAAAAAAAAGCTTAAAAAAATCTTCTGAAATACGCTGGTTTAACCAGGCAGTTGAATACTGAAGGTTAAAACCTGAGGTACTGAGTGGAGAGATTGTCTGCATGATTTTAATTTTTAGCTTGTGATAAAATATTTTATTTAGAAACTTGAAAGCGTTCCTTTAAACAATTTTAAAATTGGATGGTAATTGTGTCTGTGTGTGTACTTGTTACTTGAAGAATTTTATACTTTCAGGAATGCCTTAAAGTGCATTTGAGTCCCTAAAAAATTTGCCCTTTTCTTCACTATCATTGTTTTTTACAACCATTCAAGAGCAAATTAACATCTGAAGGACAGTAATTTGATCACCAGGGACACTACTTCTTTTGCCTTTGCATTTCCTGGCATGAGGGAGGTGCTGGTTCATGAGGCAGCATGCATGAATTAGCTCCTTATGGTGAGGAAGCAGGTTCACTGAAGAAATGCAGCAGCTCTTTGGTGCTATACATGGCCTAAATGCAGTGGAAATATACGTGGCCTTGACTACTATATGAGACATACGGTGTAAATCTGTGTGCATGAAAATGTACGTGTGTATGTACATAAAGCATGTGTTCAAAGCTTGTGCCTAATTGATAACCAGGCTTCCAGTGGCATCAGTGAAGGTCATCTGGAGCATAAGCTGTGCTTCCAGGTGCTTATTGCAGTCCCTCTACTATAAAGCTTAAGAATTTAGCTTTTAGTTTGTTGTTAATTTCTCTTTGTAGTTACATCTATGTCCTTCTGTTCTGTATATAAGCGTACTTTGGCTTCAATTTAACGTAGATTTTTTTTTGGCTTTCCTTGAAAGCGTTTTCTTTCTGGCTACAGACAGTAGCACACCTATTATCATAATAACTTTTCATCATGGAAAGGGCCAATCTTATGGACCAGCTCTTATCCTGCCAGAATTGCACAACTTCCTATTGTTGATTGTGATAAAACACTGTGACTTTTTCTGTCACGTTTTATCAATCTGGGCAAAATTTCTGCAATGCAGTGAGTCTTGGTTCCAGAAGTCAGGGAATTTAGCTACGACTAAATGACTAAGCTTTTAGTAAACTGCTTGAATCAACAAATGAAACAATTTTGTTACATGCTTTTTGATATTTTTAATTCAAATCTGGTAAGTATGAATCTGGCCTGATAGAGTGAATGAAAGCAGGTGCTGGTATTTTTGATTCTTCTTTTCTTCTACTCAAAATTTTTTTTAATTTGTTTTTTTGTCATGTGGTAGGGGAAATAACTGCACCTAACTGAGGGTAACTGACTGTAATAGAAAATGTTTTCAAACAGTACAAAATATTTTTTCTTAGTGTTTGGCTGTAGTAATTCTGGGAAATGTATTATTGGTGTTTCCAAGAGGACCCTGTAAATGTGTATGTATTTCTTTTGTGGCATTTGATACTTGAGGCTTGCTTAGAATTTTGCAGTTTGTGTGTTACATCTTTGAAAAAATTGGTTATTGTTTGTACTTTCAAGAAAGAGTTCTGTACTGAATGCATTGGGCATTCCTCCATCCTGGCCATGGTGAATCTGTGCTCACGTCCCCTGTTCCAAATCCTTGATTTTCACTATATTAAGTCCAAGAATAAACCTAACTTCACACTCTGTTCTTAAGTTCCTATCCATGCTGTGCTGCTGGCATGTGTGCTTGAAGGTGGTGACTCTGTCATGGGAGAGAGATGTAAAAGATGTGTAGTCTTGATGGGGCAGAGAGCCTTGAGTGAGACAAGACTGGTCTTGTTTCTTCAGAGTGCTTATCAGCTAGCCCAGCCCAGCCTGAGCTTCCTCACTCATCACTGGAAAAATACTTTGAACAGCAGTGGCTTTATTACTTTAGCTGCACTCCTCCTCGGAAAACTGGCTGCTCACTACTTGAATGGGTGGACTGACTGTTTGATGGGTAAAAAACTGGCTGGAGTGCTGAGCCCAGAGAATTGTGGTGAATGGAGCTAAATCCAGTGGGCAGCTGGTTGCTGGCAGTGTTCCCCAGGACTTGGTTTTGGGGCGAGTCCTGTTTAACATCTTTATTGGTGATCTGAATGTGGGGATTGAGCGCACCCTTAGTAAATTTGCAGACAACACTAAGTTGGCTGGGAATGTTGATCTTCTCAACGGCAGGAACGCTGGGTTGATGGTTGGATTTGATGATCTCGAAGTCTCTCTCCCAGCCTATGATTCTACAAATGCTAGAAGCAGGAGAGGGAAGTGCTGGAAGAAGTAGGCTGGAATAACAGACATATCTTTTGAGATCGACCTGTTAGAAAAGAGCTGCTACAAATCATTTGCCTTTTTATTCCACCTTGAGCAGTGAATGATCATAAAGACCATTAAATATTTGTCATTTAGTTTGTTTGTTACCAACTATTTCTGGAGACTGGTGATTATTATAGCAATTGTTGTGCCTTGAAGTATGTGGGATTGTAGGGCCCTCCTCATCCCCATGTGAGAATCCAGTGTTAGAATGTTATAATGTTCCTGTTAAATATGCCAGTTATCTTCTATAATATTCACCTACTGCCTGTGTTTTGCTAGTGCACTAAGGGATGTGAAAGCACTTAAGCTTCCACATTGATCTGAATAGGATTTCCATTAGCTGTGTGTGCTGTTGATAAAATGCTGATAAAATTTCATTAGTTCAGAAGGGGAAAAAATCTGAGTACCTCAGAACAATCATGTCAAAATATGTTCCTAAGAGTACGTTAGTTGTTGATTAAATAGGAGCACTCAAATTTTTCATAGTTCTGAATCCTGGTGATACCTACTTTTTTGTCTGAAAATACGCTTCAGTTGTAGCATTCCTGCAGAGTAAGTCCAGAACTGCAGGAGCTTCCTGTTCATCTCAGTTTGAAAGAACTTTGCTGTTACAAATTGGAATGTTTAGTTTAGTATTAAACTCATGGTTTTAGTAAATAACCTCATTGTTAATTTTTCATTGCTAAACGGCATTTGGAAGCCTACTGTTTTCCTTGGAAATGGCCTTTGAAAAGATTTACTTGGTGGTGGTGTCATAAATCTGTGAAGTGGCCAACAAAAACAAACTAGCTGATGTTTTTACTAGCTTTTATATCCATCTTACCTTCAATGTAGGCACATTCTGTATTCTTTTTGACTTGAAATAAAATGTGATGCCCTGAGTTGATGAAAGAAGGGATTTTTTCTTTCCTCGTTGATTTTTATTTAGTTGTTTCTGTTTTTCTGTAGTTATATTAATCAGTTTGGTCAAAATAAATGTTTCTCTGCAGAGCAGATACTATCCTGTACAAGTGAAGTAACTTTTTGTCCTTGCCATATCCATAAGGTTTATATAGGTAGGTAATAAAATAGTTGCTGGTTTAACTATTTCAGTTTTATGGGAAGAGTAGCTTTAATAGAGTAGCATCTGTTAATCGGTACAGATAATAAACCAGGAGCACTGTTGTATTTAACTGGTTGATATTTCCATGTATAGAAACACTCTAAGAAGGTATTTGAGATACCTTACATACATTCCATCATTAATTTTTATGAACATACTGATCTCCATCTAAAATAGTATGGTTTTCTATTTTTATTTGTCCTCTGCCACTGGAATATTGCTGTATAAATGTGATTGTCATAACAAGTAGCAGTTTAAACTTGTTTAGTCAAACATGCAGCCATTTTTATTTCTGTGAGTTGTTATCTGTTTACTTTAGAAAGCTCTTGGTTTGTCCCTTGTAAACATATTGATAAGTAGTACAGAGCTTTTACTCAGCCAGGTGCAAGAATCCATGATCCTCTTATGCTCTTAATCACTCTTCCTTTCATTTGCCTCAGTCTTAATTTTCTTAAAAAGATGTGATCAGGATTATGTATGCTGCTGTGTGTTGGAACTTACCTGTCACTTGTACAGCGGTGCTCAATGTCCAGCCTTGCCACTGCAGCTCAGGATTGCATTTATCATTTTTAAGGCTTCATCACTCTGTAAATTCATCACCATTTCTCAGGTGGTTATTACTGCCAGGTCAGTGTCATCTTCACCCATTTTCACCTGTTGAGCTTCTGACCGGCAGAGTATTTCACTTGTGTTAAAGTTTACTGGTATATTAGTTGCATGTTTAATCCTGTTACTATTGGAAAACTGTGCCACCCTGAACGTGATGTTGCTATATCAGGTAAAAATTGCCTTTTCTTGTGTAAAGTGGTTGTTCCTGGTTGGTACAGTGACCTGCACAGCAAAGGGAATATGTTGTTTTGCATGATCACATCCCATGTGGAAAATGCTAGTGTACCAAGTCTGCTTGTACCTCTAGTAGGCAAATGGTTAGTGAATAAGAAAGGTTTTATCTCAGAAAGAGCTTTATCATATAATGTTAATTGTGAAGGGCTTTTATTCCAACTAAAGGAAGCAATTCATTGCACCTTAGAAGAAAGTCACCTTTTGTTCTTTCAACTTTATCCTCTTCTATTTGCCATTTTCTTTTTTGTTCTTCGTTGTGAAATGACTGCAAATAAACACATAAGTTATCAGAAACCCCCAAAGGAGTTTGAAGGATTATTTTTGCACATTGGACTTTCTTTTTCAAGCCTGTTATATGAATCTAAAGCTGAACATCTGTGGAAGACAAACATGCTGTAGTTTCCCTTTTAGCTCTACAGTCGTTGTAGCTGGGACAAATACTGACAAACACTGGAGTCTTCTGGTAGAGTTGATGTTTGTGGTTGAAGCATGTTGACTGTGTAATGCAGATCTTTTCATGCCAATTTTACTAAAAAAAAAAATCCTGGGTGTACCGTTCATGAAAGCTTTAATTCATGAAGTATTCAAGTGGAAGACTTCAAATAATTTTTTATGGAAATAAAGCTTGAAGAAGTGTGTATGTATATATGTACGTAAATATGTACATATGAAAAATGCTAGAAGAGCATGCCAGTACTTTTCAATGTGATGGCCTGAAGCAATTTCCTTGAAATATCTCCAATAAAATACAAACTTCTAGAAGAGGTTTTCGGATAGGCTGAGAATTATATTCCTGTGAAAACAAGGTTTGCATAAATGTGAGGATTATTTCCAGTGTTAATGCTTCCTCAGAGCTTTTAAAATTCAGTAATAAGTAGTAAATGCACGTGTGTTAAACCTCATGTGTATCTGTATTCCTTAGGCAGGTTAGTTCATGCCTGAGTCTTCAGGTTGGCACCAGTCCTGCAACAGATACGAAACAAACAGCTCAGTCTTTGCAGAGCAGAGGCAGACTGCTCCTGCCAGCTCTGGCAGCTTTCTTGCAGTGATCTGTGTTAGATGCTGATGCATCCTTAGGTATGAAAAGATGCCTTTTTAGTGCTTTTTTAGCATTCCATTGATGAGAAGAGCCATAAAACTCTTGGAGGAGACTCTGATGGCCCTTAGCACATACAGGCGTTATAACCTACATATATATATATGTGTATATATATATGTATATATATATGTATATAATGCTGTCCATGACAGTTTCTGTGAGATGAAGTGGAATCAGCCCACATTCCCTCTGTGCTCTGATCAAAATCACTATGTTTTTATGTCCTTTCCTTATACCTGTAACGGGAAACCTATACTTTGTAGGGGAGATGCAGCCCTTGAGTTTGTTGTAGTCTGTGGTGACTTTTTTGTGTTCTACTTTCAGCTGACACGAAAGTGTGTGGTAGCAGGAAACTTCACCAAAGTGTTTGGTGAAGAGTGGTCCGTTCTTCCCTAGGGAAAGCTTATCTGCTCTCCTGCCTTATTGCACTTTCTGTCTGTACTCAGGGAGAAAACAGTGTTCATTCCTGTGTCTGACCGCTTTAGCCTACATTATGGGAAGTCTCTTCAATTTAAAGTTCAATTAAATGTGTGTCACATACTGAATATAGTGACTTATTTTCTGCCAAGAAATTGCTTCCTTGCTCAGAGCTCACATTCCCATCATCCTGTGTCCCTTTCTATGGCTTTGCCCTTTGTGTTCTGTTGCCACTTTGTCTGGTTTGCAGTAAAATTTTTATTCTGACCCTTGCCTCTACTTTTGAAGTGACATGAAAGCCTATAAAACCATAAAGAACTGCTCTGTGTTGTGTTATCGTGGGAGTGAAACTGTTTCGATAAAAGCTACGATCTGTCTGTGAAAAGAAAAAAAAGTCTTGCTAATGAAATAGATGTGCAATGCAGACATATTAAAGGAGTGACATGGGCTGTTAAAAGTTTTCTTCAGTGGTTTGAACACCCATAAAAGGGGAAATGTAATTTTCAGTACAATGAAACCTGAATAACTTTTAGAGGTTATTGAGAAGGAATCGCATTTTTTTATGTAGTTGTTGAACTTTTTTTCCCCAACATCCCAGAAAAGTAGATCTTAAACTGGTTGCTTAAATCAAGAAATATGTGCATAGACACTTCTCAAGTATATTCTCTTCCTCAAATCTTCAGTTGAAAAAGCTTTCTTTTTTTAATTGATGTATTTGTTTTCCTAAGAATATGGCTTCTGTAATCTTAGGCTTCCAGAGAAAGTCTTACAATTTTTAAGAGTTTTTTTTAGTTTTATAGGAAGGTGACAACAATTCTCTGAAGTTGGGTGGGGTGTAGGTTACTACTGTGTCAGTTTGCAGTGCAGTCCATCCTAAATGAAAGATTGGTGTTCCTCACACAGTGATAAAGGCATTGAAGATGGTGCTCTGCCTTATTCCTTCTGTTATCCTCTAGTGCTGGGTAGCTGAATACCATTGTCTGAAGTGTTGCTTTGGTACCCAGATGTATTTTAAGATAAACTCAGTTTTCTTCGGGCTTCCTGTACATGTCTACCTCTTGAATATTTTTTTTTATCAATAGTTTATCTTCAGTACTGTTGTTCTGTGGCACAGTCATAGAAAGCACGGCTGAACTCATGAGGCCACATTGTTTATACTCATCCTTTCTGGTCATTCATTATCCGTAGTTCTTCAGCTATTAAATTTCATGACACATAGCATTCTTTGTTACCAGTTTTTAAAACCTGAAGACTGTGATCCTCATGGGGCACATTTTGAAGGTTTTGCCTAAATATGAGGCAATAACGGCTTTTAGAAAGGATTTTTAGTGTTTAATAATTTCATACAATTAACGTTCTGTAGATGATGAAATCACCAAGCAATAAAAATGCCTTCTCCATTGTAATGTGTGGTTTTTTTAAGAGTGTCTCCCTGAATGCCTATAGCCATGTTCTGTGTTCTAAATCTTTCAGATGTAATCAGTTAAATGTGGTTAGTATTCAACATTATTTGGATGGGAAACTTATGAGAGACATTAGGCATTTGAAAGAAATTATCTTGGCAATACCTGGTGCAGTTCTCACTTTCCTGAACCCACGCTCAGTGAATGCCTGCAGACCAGAGTGAAGAGTGGAGCTCTTCTACCCCAAGAAGAAGCACCAGCTTCTCCAGGTGCTGCCTCTATAACAGACATCAAGTTGTCATCCTGGCAAATAATGACCCAAAGAAATCCCATGTTAATCTACTTGATAGTCTTTGTCTAACTTTTGCTGTTTTATGGTCAGCCTTCATAAACCTCTTTGAAAATTATTACAGAGTTGCCATGAATTATTAAACAGCTCAATAATGTTAATTTTTTTAGCTAGATGAAGTTTTGCCGCGTTTAAGAGCTGAACTCCTTGGACTTCTACACAAGTAATTATAAAATCTTTCAATGTTCAAATGGTTTGTGACCTTCATCCGCATGACTTTTCACTGCACGTGTGCTCAGTGAGCATTGTTAGTAATCGGTGGTAGGCAAAGCTGAACAGGTTGTTTGGATTGTGAACCGTTGGCTTCAGAGTTTCTATAACAGGATTGTGAAGTGTTTCTGAAATGTAGGTATAGAAAAAAACTCATCCTTTAAGAGGGTATAGGCTCTCAAGGGATAAATAAATCCAATTAATTGTCTTTGAATAAAGAACACAGTTAATATATGTGTATGTCTATTGATGTACATACACTAATGTATGTATACATACGTAAATAAGCTATTCTTAAGAAAAAGAATATTTAAAGTAAATGTTTCTCCTAAAACCTATGCAATATATAATTAAATAATTATTTTATCAAGCTGTTAGATTTAGAAATAGCCATTAAACTGACAGATGCTCTCATCTGCATGATTTAGAAACTTGTATGGCAGTTTTGGTCTTCAGACCAAGAACTATCTTTGCATGTGTATTTTCCACGACTAGAGATTATGCTGCTGAAAAGTTGCACTGTAGTTAAGATGCAAGAAATGTTTCCAAAAGATTCACAGGACAAGGCCCAGACCCTGGGTACTAACAAAGCCATGCGGTAATGAAGAGTTGGGAGGGGTGGGAGCATCTTGTGCATCTGGATGGTCAGTGCTGAAAACGGAAGGCAAGATGGAAGGCAGGATTGAGAAATACTGTTGTTAGGCAAAATGAGGTAGATGCTCAATTGGAAAGTTTTCTATGAGCTCTTGAGGGACAAAAAGGGTGACACCATGCTACATCTCCTGTGCAGGGGGGAGAAGGACGTGACAAAGTGAGAGCTTGAAAGAGGAAAGTGGAGAGAAAGGAAGAAATGCGGTCACCTAGGAAGCAATAAAGCCAAGTGTGCCTCGTCTAGGGTAACATGAATAGCTTTGGGACAGGGCCTTGAACTGGAGGACTTTCAACCAAAAGTTGTTAGAGTTGAAAACAGAGGGAGGCTTTCTGTGGTTGTGAATGATTTGTTTCCAGCAAAGCAGGTCCATTTGGGGCTGTTGTAGGACGGTGAAGAAGGGATAAATTGGAAGAACTACTAAATGCAAAAGATGTCCAAAGGCAGTCAGTTTATAATGTAGTAGTGATGGCAGTGGGATGTTCTGAGCAAAATTAAAGTTGCACTAGACATGATCTGTTTGGCAGGAGCAGCTAATGTGCTTTAAAACAGCCAGTTCATTAAGGGTTTGTACCTAACATAAAGGACATTTGAATGAAGGGTTTAGTCAATTGCAGTTTTAATAACAAAAAGTCCTCTCCTTGAGTAGCCTTAAGAAATTTGAACTTTTTTTTTACAGCTCTTCTGGTTAGTTTAGTTTATTTTTTTATTGTAGAATTAATTTTTATTTTTATAGCTTATATGACAGGTGTGCAAATAAAAAAAAAATTAATAAAGCTGTACAAAAAAGCAATGACCCATGACTGCAAGAGTGAGAGTAAATGAAAATATATGAAGGTATGTTTTATAGGGGTTTGCCACTATTGCTGTTTTCTTTTTTGTTGTGGTTTGGTTTTTTTTTCTGTGTGTGATTTTTTGTTCGTTTGTTTGGATTTTTTTGTTTTGATTTGTTTTTTTTCCCGCCCAGTTTAATCCATTAGTGCTGTCACTCAGTCACTCTTGGTCTGTAATTTCTCGAGACTTTAAATCCGCAGCCTTTCACTATTACCAGTGGTACCAACAAGAAGTCAAGTCAGAGTCTGTGCCGTAGGCTGATGACGTTCATCATCTTCACTTTCAGAATTCACATGTGAATCTTACTTACTAGTTGAATGTTGGGCTGAAACACCCAATTAAAGCACCTGATTGCTTCACCAGGTAGGTCTGACAGGACTGACTGTCCATTGTACAGGGTCTGCCTCTAGTTAGGTTAATTTTCTGTAAAAATCTGTGGTATGCGTCCAGTCTAAATGGGCAGCAGGGAAAAAAAAAAGGATAAAATTGCAGCTTTGTGGCTCCTAGTCAACTTAAAGCAACCATTTCTAGTTAGCCCACCTTAAATACTCGTTAGGCTCATGTTTTCCTTCAGTTACTGCTTTGCAGGCATTGGATTAAAGCGAACCTCTTTCTCCATAGTCCAAATGCACAATCCAAGTCAGGAGCATCTCTCCATCCAGAGGCTCTGGTACCTGCAATTTCAAACAGTCTTCTCAGACTACGGGGTTTGAACCCAGAACTTTCAAACTCATGTTTTGTTTTAGTTTCTACTCTCGACTTACTGGATGCTTCCCATCTTTCATGAAGTGTTTCTTTTGTTTTCAGCCCATCTGTTATCTTCCTATGGAAAATTTCAGTAGAAAAATTAAAAGGAGTGGCAAATGTGTTCCTGTTTATTCTGTCAGTTTTACTGTTTTGCCCCACTGGCGGTCTCATCATAAAATTTCAGTCAACTTTTTATTCTACATGATGATTTTTTTTTTGGACGTTATCTCTTATTTTTTAATCAGTATATATCTTATGCTGCATACTGTCCTTTCACACAGATTTTAATCTGAAAATGTGCACTGCACTTCTATCAACAGTTATCTTCAGTAAGCTTACTGAAAAGCAGCTCGCCTTTTAATACGCTGCATTCTAGAGCAACTTCTGCAAGTGTGAGCTAAAGGTAAAGTTTTGTTGCTTGGCAAGCTGTCTGTTTTTTGCAGACTATCCTGTGCAGAAGTAGAAAAGCAAACTAACCTGAGAACACCTGCTGTTTAGAAGCATTATTAACAACGTAGTTGATTCCTGTCCAGTTTACAGACTTTCAGGGTTTTTAGTAGTTTGTCTGAAGATGGTAGCTTTAAATAATGTGTCAATTGTGTGGTCATTTATCATAATCAATTTTAGTAATCCCACTTTCCTTACTGACAATGAAATGTGATTTCTTTCAGATGTTTGCTGGCCAGATGATCTTAATTTGCTTGTTTTCTCCTCCAACACATTTCAAGAGTGTTACAATAAAGGTAGGAATCCAGCAGGAAAGCAAATGACCAGCTCATAAAAAAACCCTATAAGCCAAGTGAAGGCAAATGAATTCTAAACATTCTGATTTTTCTCTATTGTCAGAGCCCGCAATACTTCCATTACCTTTGTCATTTATTAAGAAAATCTCTTTGATAGGAAGGCATTGTGAGGAAACTCTCCAACAGCACATCTGTTAGTGTGAGGAAGCAGTGGGAGACATGAGAATGCTGCAGATGAAAAAGCAGGAGCCTTCATTTTAGCAGCCAGACAGCGACAGGAAAGTGTTTTGCCTTTCTGGGTGCAGCGAGACAGGAACTGGTATATGGGAGGAACAGTTCACGTAGTTCAGCTCACATATCAGCATCCTCTGAGACCTTCCCTATGCATGGGAGGGTCCTCATATTCTGGGCAGGCCTTCACTTGGTGTAACATAGGAGGAAAATAATGTGTCCCTGTGTGAAAGGATTGGGAAGGATCATAAAATAGCTTCTTTTCTGAATGCATTTTTCTTTATTCTCTGACATGAACAACTTCCTAAGATTTGTCCCGTCAAGAAAAGGCAGGTTTGAAGTGGTACGATTTGCCATGCAAACTGCCAGTTCTGTGAGAATTAGGATTTTTTTAATTACTTTTTTTTAAATTCTAAATTATAATATCTGAATATTTTAAAGTATCTAGGATGTATATGACACACCATGGCCTTTCTGTCTCTGACTGACCTTCAGTTGAATACCTTTACAGACATTTATTGCACCATTTTGTCCCAAAGTGTAAATGAATCAGGATTTTCTTTAAATGTGAGCATGCACTTTTCCCTTTCCTGTACTTGTTTTGTGTGAATCTACCTGAGAGGCACAAGAAAAAAGAAAAAAAATGAAAGAAAAAAGCCCCCACAGTTATTTGGTCAATTGTAGATTGTGATTGCACGTTTAATACTCTGAGCACTTTTCCGGTTCATGATTACATTATCAGGACATATTCATTCAAGGTTTTGTTTCTGCCTTGTATTTAAAGTCTAGACTAACTGTAACCACTAAAAGCACCATACTTTGTGTTCCTCTAATATGCAAGCCAGTGTAATTTACAAAATGCAGGATTTCTGTGCCATGCAATGACAGTTGTTTTATGACAGGATTATATATAATGTATTTGCTGTTTATGGAAGAGTATTTCTGTGACTGCACGTGTGAATACCTATTCTGTCGTTTCTTCATCCAACTTTTTGTTCCACAATTCCTTTCCAGGTTTTCTTTTGATCAAGGAACTGAGTGTCACGAGACACTGTTCTTCCTGAAAAGTTGAAGTAGAACACTTTGCCCCTGAGGTAGTGAGACCCATTAAAAAAAAATCTGTACGGGTGACAAACTGTATTGGAGGGTTTGTTACCACTCGATTTCAGCAGCTGTGCTGATAGACTAAGCTTGACTGTGTGGCTCTCTGCTACTTGTACAACGAGGAATTGTTCAACCTTTGTTAAAAATGAAGCAAATATACTTTGTTAAAAGACAAACAGCATGTATTAATTGCTCTAGCATTCACAAGCTGTACTACTGTGGAATGACAACATTGCTTATGCTTCATACATTATTTTTTATTACTTCTGTTGATCCCTGAGATAAAGCGCTGCACTTTTTCCCGTCTGTTGGTGTAAGTATTTGTTTTGGTTCTTGAATTCTAAATGTTTTTCCTCTATGCTTAATGCTCTTGATAGTTGTTGAACAGTTTCCCAGGATCTTTAAATGTTAGACTTAGAATCTGTTATTATAACAAGAATTAAGCAGGAATTAATTTGTCAGGTTCCTGTGCAAGATTTATTTCCCTTTTTGCTAGGCATTCTGAGGGTTTATCAAGATTTTATTTTGTCAGATGTTGTTTGTTTTTTCTTTTTTTTTTAACTTGGTCAAAAATTAGGGGTAAAATTTGTGATTAAAAGTACAGATTGGTTGACTAAAAGCAATATTTAGTTAATACAGTAATAGAAGGATGTATTGATTCACTTCAGCTTTGTGGGGCAGAAAACACATGGTTTTAAGTATTTATCTTGGTTAATAAACCTTGTCTTTTGGCTGGAATATGAGGGATGGACTGGTAGTAAACTCCTGTGAATACTTAGCAGAGATGGATAAACTTTTGCTGTGATGATACATCTTCAGTACGGTGCCTCCTGGTTTCTGACATATCAGATTGATTCACTGGGAGTGGTTTATCTATTGTAATTAGATTAGTTTGTTTCTGGTGCACTCAGTTCTTAGTTGGTAAGTGCCGCGTGCTTTTTTACCCTATGCCTTCTCTGAGAGAGACAATATGTTGATGTTTTCTGAAACAGTTGCTAAAAAAGCTGTTCTCATGCTGCTTTGACTTAGAGAATCAAATACAACTGAATTTAAAAAAAAGCTGATTAAAAGTGAAAACCAAGAAACTTCTTGTACATCGTTCTATCTGTTCTCATCTTCCTGATACCTTATTATAGTCATATGTTTTGAAATGTGCTGTACTGTGTTCATGCTTATGTTCTTGTGTTTGCAAGCCCTTATATTGTAAGAGCTGTGCTACTTCTTCTTAATTATGTTTAACCTGTGTAAAAAAACCTGATTTTCAATAAGTGTTTTTCAAGTAGAGGAATACATATATATGTGTACTTCTGATATGTGTTTAGTTTGTTTACATTGTTAGTGGAGATGATGGAAATACTTTATAACAATTTCAAAAGTGTTAAAAAAAGTATAAATATTCCAAAACAGACTGAAAGTGTCCTTTCTGTAAATATCCTTTGTGTTCAGAAAGTAATTACAATTGCAAATGATTTCCTTTCTCTACATGAGGAAAAGAAAAGAAAGATCAAAGTTTGTGAGAAGCCTTCTTTCTTCACAAAAAGCAGTTAATGTTTAAATTGGCTTCAAAGCATGTTATTTACAATGTCTTCTAAGCTCTTGACTACAAGCATTATATCTTTGGTGGGGTAATTTGCATATACAAGATGAGTTTTATTTCAGTGCATTAGTAAGGGCACAAGGGCAGGATATATTGGAAAAAAGCACTTTAAATATTTGGTTTCATGTGAGACAGTTCTTATTTATTGCAGGAAATACAGTAAAGTCATATGACAAAAAAAATAACAAGAACAATCTGTTTATTATATGGTTTCTCCCTGTGGTGAAATGGTTCCAGGCAATCCTAATACAGATTGAAAAGCTGCTTTTCAGTAGTAATTTCTAGAAAAAAGGCATTTTAACAAAAAAAAAAATCCCAGCTTTTCCTGTAATTCTATTAATTTCTTACTTTTGCATATGTAGTTTTGTCAATGTTTTGGTTTTCATGGTTTATATATTTTTAATTGCTCAAGCCTAATTTAAATGGCAACAATCTCATGTAATTGCTAATGAAAACGCGATTCTAATGAGCACAAATTTGAAAAGATGTTACCACCATTCTAGTAATAACCTTTAATTTTTACACTCTGTTATTAAGGCAATCAGTACTTGACCAGCCTTATTGCCTCTATGATGAAATGACAGACTTTGTGGATGAGGGGAGAGTGGTAGACTTCAGAAGACTTTGATGCTCCCAATGTTATTTTCAGCTGTAAGCGAAGAAGCTTAAGCTGGATGAATAGAGCACTACATAGGCTAAAAAAATGTCCAGACTGCTGGAACTAATGTTTGCAAAGGATGGTTCAACATCCAGTTAGTCTCTGGTGAAAGAGACTTCGGAATCCGGTTTTGAGAGCAGTATTGCTCAGTATCTCTAAGGGCCTGGTCACTGAGGTGGAAAGGAAGACTGTACTCTCAGCACGTCTGCAGAAAACGTTGAGCTGGGGGAATGACACAGATGGAAGAGTGATGTGCAGTGCAGAGGGTCCTTGAGGGGCCTGAAGAGTGGGCCTTCAGAAACCGCATGTGTTGACCAAGAAATACTGTGAAGTTGCAGTAGGGTGGAACAGCTGCGTGCCCTGTGTGGTCCGGGAGGAGAATGGCTGAGAAGCAGATGCGCTGAAAAGGACTTGACGTTTCCAGTGGATGCCAGGTTGAGCCAAGATTATGCTCACATTGCAAATAAAGCAAGCCACGTGTTGGTCTGTGTCAGGAAGGGCATGGTCAGCAGACTGAGGAAAGATTTGTTACACTTTGCTCCCTGCTTGAAGAATTACGCTCAAGTCTAAGGGAAATGTAATAGCAGCCTTTAAAAAATGGCAAAGACGACAGAGCTGAGCTCTTCCCAGTCAATCTAGACAATGTAAGAAGGGGACAGTTGTCCCAGGCTGTGGCTTAGGAGGTTCATGTTACACATTAGGAACTTTGCTGTGAGGAGGGCAGAGCAGTAGTGGGACAGGCTACTCAGGGGTTGTGCAGTCTCCATGAAGCTTGGAAACTGCGTGTCAAGCCAGGGGCTGTGCTGGGTGGTCCACTGGACCTCTGAAAATCAGTGTGTCTGTGAAGAGAGGATGCTCTGAAGAATGGGAAAGAAACATCCATCAATGTTGGATGATGGTGAGATCACAGCAGAGCTCACTTAGGGTCCAAGTCTGTAATGCAGCCAACTCTCAAGGGGAGCACCGTGGCCTTGCACCACTCCTGCTTGTGTAGTATCTAAAGTAGTCAGCCTCTGAAGAAAAGAGTAACTATGAAATGCATTGAAAATTGCAAGCTCGCTTTTATATTTGCTGCTTCTAACATAAAAGAGTAACAACTTCATTCTAAAGCATCAAAATCACAGCAGAAGCTGATCCAGATGTTTAATAGAGTCTCAGTGCATCAGTACAATGAGATGGTTTCTTTTTCTCTGGAACTGTGTGTTAAGAAAATGCTAACATAATGTTTGAATAAAACCCATCTTAATACTGCAGTTCTCTTAGTATTAAAATACTGCTTGTTAATATCAGTTTGAAATTAAACCTTAAGCTAGACACAGGCCTGGAAATATGACAACAGAATGGAAACAGGTCATGATAACAACTGATTTTTAGGTTCTAAGAAATTTCTATGATTTTCTTCTTTTGTTATTCAAGCTTATATTAAAAATAACTCTTGTCAGTGCTTGACAAAACTTATGTGTTTGATATGTTCTCAAAGTTCTGAACTACCTAATTAATTGCAGGTATTTTTAGAATATGCTTTTGTGTTACTAATATGCTGGCTTTGTGCTTTGTGAACTCTGAAGCTGCAAGAGATAATATAGTTCTTATGGAAGCATGATGATAATTTATAGTTTATGTTCTTTGAATAAAAATTGTAGTGTTTGTGTATTTGATAAGGATAAGGCAGTGCTAATTTTTTTTACACTTCCAGGAAGTGTGAAAAGCCAAATGTATTTTAAGGAAATAGAAAAATAAGCGTTATGCTTATCAGCTTGATATGGCACGTAGGGAGTAAATTGATCAGGTAAAAAGAGGTTTTGACTGTACTTGAAGGCAGGCTTGCTTCATTTGCCTGAGATAGATGAATGGGGAGAATAACAAAAAATTAAGAAAAAACTGGAGTAGGCTTGGATTGTAATCCTGTTTGAGTAGAAATACTCTTGGTTAAGAAATATGTGGAAAAAGTGGGTAAAAATAAATACTTTTTTCTCCTTAAGAGAAAATACCAAGTAATCAGAAAAGGTCTGTTGTGTGGGTTGCAAGTGCAGTCCTGGTATTTACTATTTAACCAGTAAAAAACTGGAACTGGGTATTGTAACTCACTGATTTACCGTGACCAGACCTTTAGGAAAGGGAAATTAAAATTTTGTATTTGTAATTTTATGAATTTGATACTAATCCTATTTAGTAATGTAAATATTTTTAATAATAGAAGGTGTATAAAAATCCCCACACTTTTTTAAATTTGATATTTTGATGTCAATATTCAGTTTTAGAGTTTGTTGGATTATGTTGACTGGACAACAGATTGTGTGTTGGAACTAATTTGATTTGTACACAAAAGACACTTAAGGCACTGACTTTTTTCAGCTACTAATCAGTGATGCTGTTTGATGCTAGGGAGATCTATACAAGCTATGAATTGTTTGAGTGAAATGTCATCACACCAATTCTATCTTTTCAAGTTTAGATGACTCTGCTGTACAAATTTATCGTGATATACAAATATCTGTGCATTTATAGGCATGTTTCCTTAAAGTACATTTACCCTTACAAAAGATAACTATGGACTAAGACAAGAATTTCCTTGAAGAGCAAAAAATGGTGGGGAAAAAATGGTTTGTTTTCATAATTTCAAGATTTATAACATTAAAGTTATGGCACTAGAATCTTCCTGGGTATTTAGAAGAACTGAGGTCTCAGGATTCTTAAACCGTAAGCAGAAAAAAAATAAATGTGACGTGTGAAAATGCCAGAATGATGTAAGTCAGTAACTTAAAAACTGTCTTTTAACCAAAGTGAAGTTATACAAAACACATGGAAATGTCTAACTTTCCATTAAAGTTTTAAATGGCGTACATTGTTTTGTTGTATTGGCTATTTCATTTTAATTTTCATAAACTTCACTCAGGCACAAGGCATGGTGCTCTTACACTCCACTGAGACTGCGTGTTTCATATTTTTATCTCATACTTTACTAATTTTCTCTAAGTAAAAAGTAGTGCCAGTTGTAGAAACTCTTTGACTTGTACCTTTTAATAATATCAGATTGCAGCAATATTTTGTCTTTAAGAAGTTGAACAAAGGCTTTTCCTTGTCAGGTTGGCCTTAAGTCATACAGACTCAGGGTCACTTTTCTGCCCATCTTAGTCTTTTTTTCCCTCCCAGTGTAGAGAAGACGTTTAATGAGATTATTAAGATGTTTAATAATGTATGATTAGCAAAAACAATTGTCAATATACGCCACAAACTCAAATGTTTTAAAATATGACAATGCACAGTTGTCTTCAGAATGAAATTCTTTCTGTGATAACGGTTGGGCAGTAACATGTATTGACAGCTAATGGTCTTACAATATGGTCTTGTGATACTGATGATCACAAATTAGACTAATGAATGTTCTTGCTTTTTTTTAAGATGTGAGTTTTTCTTTATTACTGATTGCACTACAGTTGAGATTAGTCAAAGGAAGTGGCCCAGAAGACTTGGCTGCATTTAATAAAGGCTAAAAATCAAACTCAGTTTTATAATATTAAGGAAACTAGAAGAAATAGTTATCCTTCCTTTCTTTCCACTCCTCCTAATAGGAAGGATAATTCGTAACACTTTTATTAAGTATTGTGAAAAATGGAAAATTTACATCAGCTTATCAGAGTCTAATCCACTTTCAAAGCTGATTTTGGAAGGTTTTTGGTGGTGTCTGGGTCCATGTCATCCTCTAGTCCTCCACTTGGATTCTTAAATCTTATTGACATGATCCCAAGTGCATGATTTCTATATGAATGTTTCCTTAACTTCTGTCACAAGGGAAGCATTTATGCCATGTGCCTCTATTGGTGTCTTGCACCTTTGTTACTCAGAGAGAAATAATGCTGTTGTTTATATAAATGAAAGATTCAAGAAAGATGCCTGCATGTTTATAATCATATCTAGTGAGTACGATGAAAAAAACAAAAATGTGAGAACTGGACACTTCATAAGAAAAACACTTTTCTTGTTACAAGGGCAAATCTCCAAACCTTAAATAATGTACGTACTTTGCTTTATGGTATATGCAGAGAAGCCTCACTTGACTAGTCTGGTTCTCCAAAGGTAGTTTTTCTTCTCTGAAGGAGATGAGAGAAAAAAATCCTACACAACCAGGAAACCAATTTTCAATCATAATTTACAGCACAAGTGTACTGTACAAGCTGAAATCTGTTACAGCTTGTATTTCAGACATTTACAAGCCTGGTGAAGAGGAAGCGAGCAAGAAAGCTGACTCTGTAGATGAGTCAGATTGCTTCTTTGTGGAAATGTTTGTGGTATTTGAATTTATTTATGCGTTTTACAAATTAGTCTGAGGAAGTGGAGACTGAGAAGGGCTTTAAATACAGAAAACAGTAATTTGGCTGAAAATACGGGTTGTGTGCATTTAGGATGTTGCTAGAAAGTATTAATTAGTTGGAATTGGATTACTGCGGAAGCTTATTGCTTGAAGCTCTTTCAGGGAGCACATCAAATAAGATTTCTCTTTTTCAGAGCTGAACTCCTCTTAAGGTGTTTGGAAGTGCTTGTCTGTTACAGACATCAATATATGTCCCAGTTGGATATTGTAAATGCCAGCAGTTGCATTTTTAAGTACAGATGGATGATCCAACTTCATTCAAAAACTGAATGCTTTGCGTAATGCATTCTCTTTTGTAAATTCACTATATTCTTTTTCCCACATCATCCTCTGTTATCCTTTAGTGACTGATTAGCTGTTTGGGACAGCAAATGTACGTATATGTATTGATTATAAATTACCATCTGTACGAAACTTAGAGTAAGTAGTCTTGCTTACGTGTAAACATGCACAGAGGCAGGGATCTGATTCTTGTACTTAGTGCTGCTCTTTATTGCAGACTTAAGGTTTTAACACTCAAATGTTTTAAGAGCTGACTCTACTGAAGCAATTTATTAATATGGGGTTTTTTTAAATCTTTTTGCAAATTGGACGTTATTTGAAAATTTCTGAAAGTTGTTCTATCCGTTCTCATCGTTTTCTGGTAAGAAATGCAGAAATATGTTCTAACAAATAGTATTTTAATTGTTTCAAAAGGATCTGTAGTGGTCTGTTACGAACCCCCTGTTGACTAAATATAGCACAGTTACTGAGGATTACTCTGGTTAAATCCACTTTTGTTAGATCTGCTGTACAACATGTAATCTCTTGAAATAAAGCAGACACTACAATAGCTATACAAACTACTGTAGCTGTAGTAGTAACCTCTCTAGAGTGTGATGAGATAGAAGAATGAAATGGAAGTACACTTCTGACGTCAGTAAAAACATTAAGAGGTATCTCTCCCTTGTTGTGGAAGTCTTCTTGTGTATAGGTCAGTTGAGATGATCTGTCAGCATAAAAAGACCATTTAATGAAATGTGGTCGAGTACCATGGCTTATAATAAATACCTGATGTGAAAACTTATAAGGAATGTAAAAATGTTTCAAAACCAAATGTAGCTTATTTTCGTTTTTGTGTATCGTATGATAAAATCTGGAACCTTTTTTAGGAAAGATATATCCTCAGGTATCGTGCTTAAAAAGCTGCCATTTGCTATAAAAAGCAGCATGTGAAACTTTATAGGCCTAGAAGAGTAATAGAGTGATGTGACTTGAAGAGTCATGAAGAGACTCTGTAGTATGTTATTATGGGAATCCGTAAGTAAGTTTGTGATAAATCTTACCACCATGATCCTGCCCAAGGCTAGATATTTCCGTCACCTCCTGATAATTTTAAAGATTTCTTTCACAGTCGTGTTTTGCTCCCAAGTGGCCATGTTAGATGTTTACCAACTCTTGGGACAAATTTGTGTGACAAGGCTTATGCAGTGTTTTGGGCATTTTTGAGCTCTACATGAGATTCAGTTATCATGGGGTGCTATTAAATTACTGCCAGTAGAGCGAAAGGAAACAACTAAGTGTACTTAATTGGAAATCCTTCTTAAACTGTTCTTTGAAACTTGGTTTTGGAAGCTGCTAAATTAGTTTACTTTCGGAAATGATCTCCCACTTGGCAGTGAACTAAAAGCATATATACCAAGCAAACAAAACCTATCTTTTTAAAACATTTAAGGTTGCTTTGTCAAGCACTTAATACTTGAAGCACCTGGATGTAATTTAAATGTGTCTTGCTTGTGTTAAAACAGAACTTCTAATGACAGGCTTGCATGTAAGATGTCCTTTCAGTGGATAAATGTAAAATTTTGCTTTAAAGGATTTTCACAAAATCATGAACTCGTGGAGCATTCATTGCTGTACAGTAGTATGCAGTGACTGTGGTAAGGCAGCAGATCATGATTTCTCTTTGTCTCTAAAAGACATCTCATCACAAAGGACAACAATCCTTGGGTAGTGTGATGCATAATGAATTCTTCCTTGGAATGCATCTTCCTATTGCTTAACAATATGTTTTGTAGTGTATAGAAACATGCATTAATAGCATAACTGCTTACTGTGGCTTACATTTTATACACAAAGAGAGAAAATAATGGGTAAGGTAGCCTTGTACTCCATTTCAGCCTGTGTGTGAGGTCAGGGGTCTGTCTTGATTTGATAGCATACTTGACAGTTTCATAGTTTCTTAGTTAAATAGCTGGAAGCATTTCTTCCCACTTTCCTGCCATGTCGTGACATAAACTTTCTCATAAAATTTATTTTGAAAGTCCTTAAATCATTTTTACTGAAACTTTAATGGAAGAAATAAAGGAATAGGAGGGGCAGAATGTGTCATGGGGCATTTTATTGAGACTGTTGACCATAATGAAGTTTGATGCTTCACTTGGTAAAAACGTATTCAATATTATGGACTAACACTGTGGCCCAAAGGGATAGTATTTTAGAAAATGGTGTGGGACTGGAGGAAGACTTTATAATGATAAAAAAAAATACTTGAAATGTACTTTTTACAGCAGTATTACATCTTAACTGGAAAGAACTAAGAACTAAGAACATGGTACAGAGATTAAGAAATCTTAAATAAATAATAAAATTGGTTATTTTGTAATCAGCTGTATCTTTGAATAAAATAGGGAATTTGTGTAGCATTATCTGAAGATGTTCTCTTCACTGCCTGTTCATTTCCTTTGTCATGTGATGAATCATTATGTATTTCTTGACTTCGAACTTTCAAACACATTATAGCTTCGACAGCTAATAAATGTAAAATTACTTCTACAGAAGTGTAACAGGCACTCTTTGCTGTCAGGGTAAAACTGGAGTGCTGCAGGTCTCTGCATCTCAAAGACAACTGGCTACAGACTACTGGGGTTGTCATTTGTGTTTGCATTCAGTTGTACCAAGTTGCACTTCAGATAATGCTTTACAGGTTAGAGATAACTGAGTGTTGGTTATGACAGTAGAATATTCTCCAATGTCTGGAACACTTCCTGCATAAAATGACATCTTCAGACATGTACAAATTTATTTTATTTCATTGGAGAATTCTGTCTGTGTGCAACCTGGAACTGTAAAATGATAAAATTTTTGAGTGAGGTTGTAACAGAAGCATTGTTCAGAAGTGTTAAAGCAGGTTGAAAATAAATTTTCCCATTTCCTTGCCTGTGAGGTAAATTTAAAAATAGTGGGCCAGATTAGTGTTTTATTTTTCTCCTGCTTTTAAGCAACCTTTAAAAACATGCAATGCTAAAGGAGAAAATTTTTGTTAATCACACTCTTCTGTGTAGTACTGCACAGTAGCTTTTCCACTTGGATGACATGACATATGTTGCACTGCTAGAACAAGTTAGAACAGATAAGCCAGCAATGAGATATTTTTGGGGAGTTAATTTTTTGTATTACTGGATTGTAGTTTAAGTATGGGTATTTCGTTTAAGTAGTTGTCATGTTCAGTACAGAATTACTTGCTTTTGACTACATTAGTAAAATGAGTCAAGAAAGTATTGCAGGCTAACACTACTAACAGTGAAAAGCTTGTGTATCCTTTCAACTGTTGTTTTATTGCTTTGAATAGTCTTGAATATATAATTTGTACTTTAAAAAAAAATCTTTATGATGAACTGGGCTCAATACATTTTAAAGCTGTGCATTTTAGCAGTACCATATTTAAGACATTCATCTCCGTGTCTAAGCATGCATATTTCAGGATTACAGTCCCCTAATTTTTTGTTTACTAAAGCAGAAAGTGGTAATCACCTGGGGAATACTTCCATGTTCTCATGAGAAGGTTGTGTGTCTATTTTGTCTCTTCACATAGTTTTCCTTCACGATCTCACAGCAATGCAGCTTTTTAAAGGATTGTTTTGGCTGCAGTTAAGAATTTAAGTTTTCTACGTCTGCTTGCACAAATGGAAGCGACTTTGTCATAGAATCACAGAATAGTTTGGGTTGGAAGGGAGCTTTAAAGGCCACCTCGTCCAACTCCCCTGCAATGAGCAGGGATATCTTCGGCTAGAGCAGGTTGCTCAGAGCCCCATCCAGACTGACCTGAAATGTTTCCAAGGAGGTGTGGCATCTACCACCTCTGGGCAGCCTGCTCCAGTGTTTCAGCACGCTCATTGTGACAAATGTCTTCCTTTCATGTAACCCAAGTTGACCCTCTTTTAGTTTAAAATCATTACCTTTTGTCCTAACTCAACTGGCCCTGCTAAAAACTCTGTGCCCATCTTACTTACAAACCTCCTTTAGGTGCTGGAAGGCATCAGACCCCAGGTTAAAGCCACGTGCTTACCCAGGCATTATACTTATATTTAAGGCTCCAAAATTTCGCCCACTGAATTTTTGCTAAGCCTTGTAGTTCTTTAATACCTCGAGATCACGTAAAAAGAAAATGCTTCATACATTTCCCAAGAGGTTTCTTTTAAATTAGTGAGAAAATAGGCATTTTGGCAAAAGGTTAAAAAGGGGTAATGTAGAACCAAGACAAAGCTTTCACCAAAGTACCCAGCACATGCTAACCCACACAAGTTGGTAAAATACAACCCATCAGTTTTAAGTTACCCAAACGAGATTTAAGAAAAGATTAAAGAAAGAAAAGAGATTAAGAAAAGAAACAGTAGTAAAGAGAGAGAGAAGAAGAGAGAAGGAGTAAAGAAAGAGATTAGAATAAGAGAAAAGTAGATCACACCGAGAGCCACCATCACCACGTGGTGATGGCTGGTCCAGAGAAGAAAGAGGAAGGGGAGTCCATGTGCTGCTGTACTTGTGTGGTCTGGCCAGCGTGACCACCTCCCAAGGCAGGACCTCTGGCTCACTGACCACTTTGTAGCTCCAGGCCAGGGTGACAGGAGGTGTAGCTGCTCAGAGGCTGGGTCGGGGGCTCCAGAGGGCGCAGTGTGGGTGGGCTGCCAGGCGGCCCTTTAGACTGACAGCTGCCCCATCTGGGCCCCCCGTCTGCCATGTGAGTTCCAGCCCTGCCATGTGGGCTTCAGCCTGACCCCCTCACCTCCCATCCCCCCCAACCTGCTTCTGACCCAATAATTAAATAATCTAGTGAGATTGAAATCCAGTGTCTCACAGAGGGCCGCAGCAAGGCTGTATCTCTCAGGTCTGCAAACTCCACCAGTGTGTCTCCACTTCACCCTATTGCATCCCCTCTGGTAGGACAATCTATCGCGTGTCTTAACAAGTTATCCTCTGTCCAATCCTGGATTGCTCACTATTCCACTTTTAGAGTAGGTGTTGGGGTGGTTGAAATACCCCAGCACAACAAGAGCCCACGAGCCTTTGATTTTTGAGTTGTTTATTTCCTCATTGATTACTCATTTACTTTTTTTTTTACTAGATCACAATCTAGAAGCAATGCACTGACTTACTACTAACATAATGTTACTAATCAAGGCAACAGAAGCCTTGATTTTTTTGCCATTTGAAGTAACTGATGATGCTTTATGCCCAGCTCTACCTTTTCATTGTTGTTAGTTAACTGATGTCTATCCAGGGTGTTCAAATGAAACCGTTATTTAATTAAAAAAACCAAAAACTGATGGGAAACTTGCAGAATTCAGCATCTATTATCTTCTGTTAAAAGCATGACTAAAATAGACTTGTGCAGTCTTGAGAAAGCAATCCAAGTATTTTTGAGGTCTATTTGGGAGTCTGAATGTTGAAAACCTCTCACCACAAGTAAATAATCTTGTGTTAGGGTTCCCAAGAGCTTCTACTATAAAGAAAATACTTCTTTTTAATGTATTTCTAGATCTTAAAACAGATACTACAATATTAGATTTAATTTTTTTCTAGATTTTTATGGATAAGAATACATTTTTAATTGTGATTAAGGTTACTTTGGTATCTAAAGGTATGCCTAATGTTTTCTACATGTCTAATATCAGTTGATGCCTAAATGCTACTATAAATATTCTCCCAAGTCTGTATCTCTTAGCTTCACTGAAGGAAAACATCCATATTTGTCTGACTTTCTCTTAAGGAATTTTTTTGAAGTAAGTGATTAAAAAAAATAAAAATTCCAACTTCTTTGCTGCAGAGAAGATGAGTTTTGTTTTTTTCTCAGTGGCATCTCCTTTAAGACTTCTTTGTGTCACCTTGTTATTTCGAAAAGCTCAGATGACAACAATGCATTACAATGATTGGGTTCTTCTGCTGGCATACTCTGACTCACCTGTATTTTTGGCAAGACAAATAACATTATGTTAAATTGGAAGGATGTTACCCGATGTCACATTTGCAAAACCTCTTGCATATCTGTCCTGTTTGAATCTCTTGTGTCTCAGGATGAGCACTGCAGATTTCTTTCCATTCTTCCACAAACTCCACTCACATTGAAATCATGCAGGCATCTCATTTTTTTAAACAATATTTTTAGCAGAATTGTGGAAGATGAATATTCATGTCAAATGCACTGCAAGTTAGTAACATGCTGGCATTCTATGCTGTCTATCAACAAGTGTGTTTAAATACACTTTATTTTTGACGGAGGGCAAAAATCCTGACAAATCTTTGAGCTGAAAGTAGTATCCGAACCTGTTCATTGTCAAGGACTGTGACTGAACTCTTGAGCTGAATTTGGCAGTTAATTCCTGGACTATGGAGATAGCAAAGTTGTCTGTAGTGTCTAATTTAAACAATCTCAGCGTAGTACTAGGACTTTCATGGTACACAGATCCTATTTGGGGTGTGCATTGCCAACTGTTTAGTCAGTGTCACATAAGAATTCATAAGAATTATGTGGCGACAATCTTGCAATGTTCTCCAAAATGTAGTTATTCTGGCTCCCATGCTTGTGATTTTAAAGGTATTCATCAGCAGCAAAGATTATGTTTCAGCTTCTTTTGTAGTTACCTGAGGCAAACATGGTGACAGTTTTGGTGAGACATCTACTTTGAGAAGTAGACTTCCCAAAGTACAGAATTTCCCAAACAGTGAAAATGAGTATTTGTAAGTCCAGGTAGGTGCTACAGTTGCTCTTGCCTTGTCCAGCAAGACAGTCACTCCACTATAGATGGCCACTGCATTAAACTGGCACGATTTTCAATTAGTGAAACCAAGTTGGCTCACTCTAATCACCTCCCTGTCCTCCATATGCCTTGACAACACTTTTGACTTTTTTGTGTTTCTGTCTGTTCCACTCTGACCCTGCTCCCCTATTTAATTTCATGAGCCAACCTTTAACATCTTTCAGATCTGTTTAAATGCAGACTGCTTTTGTTCCTGTATTTGGGGTAAGTTTAACCTGGATTTAACCAGCAAGACTGCACGCTGCTGGACACCCGACTGATGCACAGTCTTTGTCTGCAGCGGTGCTTCTAGCTTCTGTTATGACACCCTGTTTTGTGGAACGTTGCAAAAATGTTACAAAGGTGTTAATCTCAACTCCCTTTTTGTAGTGATATCTAAGAACAGGTTGGAGCTAGATGTTTTTAGTGCATTAGAGTTTCAGAAATAAATTTTGCCCCTTCCCAGTGTTGGATTGTTGGTAATTTTTGTGATTCACAGTGGAATGTTCTCTTCAGTGTATCAGTGTTGTTGGCATTAGTGTAATCTTGTGTATCTTCAAAGCAAGTCTTCATGATAAAAAGTATCTATCATTTCTTCAGTGCTGCTGTTAATAGATAACTGAATGAGATATAAACTCACTCCTGAAAGATTTCTTCTTGAATTTATTAGCTGATGCAATTTTGTGATGCTTACTTTCTGCCACCTGTTGACAGTTTTCAGCTGATGTAAAATCCTTGTATTTATTAGGACAAGCCAAATATATCAGGATTTCCTTAGCAAAAGGACAGTAATTGTCATCAGCACAGAATTACTGTAGAGATCTTTAAGCTTTTATCTGCATCTCATTAAATGGCTTATGATTTTACGGAGTGGCTATTAATTATACACAATGCACTGGGTGAATGTATAAAGGGTAATTCAAAGACGTGCTGTCTGGACAGCTGATTTTGTCCTTAAGCATTGCACCTTTTCACTGACAGGTCTTAATTAAATGGATTTTGCTATGATAAAGGCCTGAAGCATCACACCCAAAATTGTCATTTGTATTTGGAATCCTTTTAATTTAGCCTGTTGTCATGTCATTTATCTCAAAATCTTTGTTGTGAGTTTCTGATAGATAAAAAGTGGTAAATAGTGTTTCAAGATCTAGAAAATCTTGAACAAAAGCAGAGATGCCTCTTAATGTGAAATCCTACCCAAGCTGTTAAAAATTGCCACTGTGAATTATACTGTAATATGCTACTGTGTTGTAAAGGCATGCAGTTCAGGATATAATTACACATTTTATAAAGATTGTGTCAATGAGTATACTGTAGCTTGTTAACCACATCATTTATGAGAAATTTTCTATTTTGTGCTTGCCATGGTTATAGACTTGGTTATGAATGCCTTCTTTTAGAAGGAAAGAAGTATATTTTTAACAGCCTAATATTAAATAATTTAGGAGTTAAATTAAATGGTATTCAACTGGAGTTTCAGTTCAAGGAACGAAATGCTAAAGGCAGTTTTTCTTTCCACAAGGAAGTACTGACTAATGAGGTCATCACACTCAACAAACCTCTTGGAAGGCTCAAAACTTTAGGTGGTACAGCATAAAAAGAGTTAGATGAAAGATTTAAAGCAGAGGCAAAGGTAGCTTGTTATTGTTTGGAAGCGATAAAAAAATGTATGATTATTCGGATTTCAGTATGATCATGCTATTCCACTTGGTGTGTTTGAGTGGAATTGGCAGTGCTGAGGTAACAGTTGAACCCGATAACCTGAAAGGTCTTTTTCAACTGAAACAATCCTATGATTCTATGAAATACTGTACATGTAATATAAAATAGTTGCAGAGGGAGAAAGAGAGAATGAATTACTTTAAATTTTAGGCAAACTAGGTGTATTGAGAAGATAAGTGAAACAAATGAAACAATGCCTTTTATAAAGAAATAAAATCCTAGTTATTTACGTCCCAACAAAAGAAGTTAGGGAATTCCCTAAATAGTGGATGATGTGCTGCCTCTGAGTTTGTTGATGTTCTTGTTAAATTTACTCTTGTGTTAGGGAGAAAAATGGGAAAAGGAAAGAACAAAAAGAGTAGTAGTCACTCCTCCTTCTCCTAGCCCATCTTTTATTTTTTAAAATGAAATGTGGGGTGGATGGAAGAACTGTTCGTCCTTCATTGCCGTATTGTACATCACTAGTAATAACGTAATAATTTATATTGTAATTTATAGTGGATTAAAAAAGAGGAATTAACATGTTGGAAGAGAAGTAATAATGAAGATACCCTTAAGTAAAGTTCTCTTTAAAAAAAGCTTCCTGTGTTTTAATCGTGGAGCATCCTGCCTCTTTGTATGTGATCAGACATGTTATTTGTATTTGGTACTGATTCAAAAGTTCTGTTTGGTGAGGCATTTATCAGTCAAAACTTGGAGCTGCAGAGAGCCACTCAGTCATATATCTGATGAATACTGTTGTGACCATATGTTATTTTTGGGTTACACATGACCTTGCTAGTATAACCATTTAGGGCAGAAACCCAAAAGTGTTGATGTTGAGTTTGGGAGCTGAATGCACCAACACCAGTGTTCTCTGTAATAGAGAAGCTGGGTCTGCCTGAAAGGACGAAGAATACCACATGGTGTGAAAACTTAGTGGAGAACTCTGAAAGCAGTGTCAGGATTGAGAAATGGGAACCTGATTTCAAGGGCCTTGCCTTGGCTGAAAGAAATTTTTGACCCAACAGATTTGAGTGGATTTCATAAATGTTGCTGTGTGGGTAACAGATTTTATTTTTTATGATAATTCCTGAGATGGAAAGTGTCTATCTTGGCTCTGAGCCTAGACCAAATTTGCAGTACTTTAGTTAGGATAGCATTTGGTCTGCCACCTGAGCAAAATTTGCATGGAAAAGATACATAGTGAACACCCAAGTGCTTTTTTTCTAGAATCATCTTTTGCAACTGAGTCACACTTAAATGTCATTTCTTTCTGAGGCATCTATCTTTTAGAGGATTGTGAGTTAAAGTCATTTCTTCATATAACCGTTATAATCTTGATCCACACAGTCTTTAGCTGGAAAGGCCAGTACTGGGTTTAGAAATTGTTTATAGAATAATGCTGATTTTGTTTTTGATACTCCAAAAATAGTTTCAGTGGGCAGAACCTTTTTAATTTTCGTGGTTTCAGTTCTTTTGTGTATCTCATTCATGTCCATGAATAGGAAAAAAATAAAAAGAAATTAAAAAAAATTAAGCCATCTTTTTACAACTGATGAATGAATACCTACATGGGAGGTGTAACTGTTGAAAACAATGAAACACATCGTTGAATCACTGAATCACTGAAACTGAGTGTTTCAGTTACGCTCTGAAAACAGCTATATGAACTGAGATTTGAAATAAGATCTAAAATCATGCTTAGACTGAGGAAGATCAAAGCATTTTAACCGCTTGCCTAGGCAGCCGGTGTATCAGCCACAGAGAGTCAAATGCTCAGGGAGACATTGCTGTTTTCCAGGGTTTTCCCTCCCTGTGAGTTTTGGAAGTAGTGACTCCTGAATGGATGAAGTTCCTTAGCATGGTCAGAAAGATTCATCCCCCTGTCAAGTGGCATATAAATAGTGTCGGGACAGCTTTTTTTTTTTTTTTTTCCTACAAATACTATCCTGTGGTTGGAATATTTTAATCCAGTGTATGACTATTTTAGGCAAGTCTCAATTTGGTCAATTGGAATTGTGTGTGGGAAACTGAGAGTAGCATATTTTTCTGTTAGTAGCTGGAGTCACAGTAGTTGTTGGCTGACTAGACTGTGCTTTTTCCAGCAACACTGATCAACTCTTATTTCATTAGTTCTTGGTGGGGAAAATTTTCATATTTATATTAGATCATAGTGATGAGATTTAAAGCAAAGTGTCTACCAAAAAGGTCATGTTTTCAGTGTAGCAGTGGGTCTTTGGGAGGCTTGTCTGTTACACACATAAAAAAATACAGGCTTGGATCATTACAATACAGAAGCTTTAGTAGATCTTTCCTGCCATATTCAAAAGAAGTGCGCAGCATGATCTGAAGAACTGAAAAGTATTTAAATATATTCAGTGTGCTAGAACAGGGCATATGTTCTTTTTTTTTTTTCCAAACAAGATATATCATTCAGTCTGAAGCTAAATATTGTCCTGGTCTGTGTTTGACTTTTTCCTGTGGGGAGGGGAGGAAAAAAACCCTCACCTCAGACCCTGGAAAGGTTATGGAATAACTCATCCTGAACACCATCTGTAAGCACATGGAAGGCAGTAAGGTGATGAGGAGCAGTCAGCATGGATTCACTAAAGGGAAATCACACTTAAGAAACCTGATTGGAATGGAACCCAAGATATGGAGGGGTGGAAGAAGGCCATGGAACAAGACCTGTGCAAGTGCGGGAGATAGTCAGATATGGGATCTGAGTATGACATAAATAGTATGGAATAAGGGGTGGAGATTGAATTGGATCTGGCTGAGCACGAGTTCATTTCCCCAT
>VZRE01001762.1:0-40619 GCA_013396775.1 Cephalopterus ornatus
AAAAATCGTGTCAGACAATGTCCAGGATTCCTCATACTTTGTCCATCATATGTCCATTTTCTTCTAGAAATCCTACATAGTAGTGCTTTTGCATCATGACGTAACTACTTTTGATTAGTAACGCTAAAGTAATGCTACCAGCCCTTTTAAAGCCATTACAATTCCTATGGATCAGCCCTGTCTTTTCCTCTCTTTCATTTTTCAATTAGTCTGTTGTAGGTGGACAGAGTGGTCTTACACCACGCTGTGTTTGAATCAATGTTGAAGTAAAAAGTATGCCACTTTTCTTCTTGTTCAAGTTAGTTTTAGTTATTTCACACCCATCCTTAGAAGGCAGCTTGCAGCTTCTTCAGCAACTTGATCAAAGGGTTTTGAGCTCTTGTTCCAGCTGATGCCTGACACACCATTCAACAGGAAGATGGAGATCCCAACATAAGTACTGGATCTAGAGTAGATCTCAAAAGAACAGCATTTTGCACAGATGGGAGCAAGGAAATGTGGAGCAACTATTCCAGTTCAACAGAGATCTCAACCTGGCTGGAACTCCTGAGGATGAATGTAGCTCTGCAGAACTGGGGACGTGATCTTCATAAAAATTTTCTTCCCTTTGTCCAATCTAAATCTACCCTTCTCCTTCTGGACCCACTCTAAGAGTGTTTTTCCTCTGCTGAGGACTCCAGAGCTGGATGCAGTACTCCAGGTGGGGCCTCAGAAGAGCGGAACAGAGGAGGAGAATCACCTCCCTCAACCTACTGGCCACATTTCTTTTGATGCAGCCCAGGAAGTGGTTAGCTTTCTGGGATGCAAGCACACATTGTCAGCTCACAAACAATTTTTTTTCCAAGGGTCCTTATCCTCAGGACTGCTCTCAATCCATTCATCCTCAATTCATGCTGGTAGTGGGGATTGCCCTGACTCAAATACAGGACCCTTCACTTGACCTTGTTGGGTTTCATGAGGTTCACATTGACCCAGTTCTCAATAATGTCAAGGTCCCTCTGGATGGCATTCCTTAGGTATCAACTGCATCTTTCAGCTGAGTGTCATCTGTAGACTTGCTGAGGGTCCACTTGACTGCAGTGTATGACTGCATTGATGAAGATATTATACTGCATTTGTCCCAGTACAAACCCTTGAGGGACTCCACTCATTTCTGGTTTCCACTTGGACATTGAGCCCATGATTTTAATTCTTTGCATGTGACCGTCCATCCAATTCCTTATGCATTTGACAGTTCATCCATTAAATCCTTATCTTCAATTTAGTGGCAAGAATATTCTGGGAGACCATATCAAAGGCCTCACAAAAGTCTAGATAGATGACATCTGTAGATGACTTCCCTTGTCTACAGATGCAGTTACTCCATCATGGAAGGCCATTATGTTTGTCAGGCGCAATTCGTCCTTGGTGAAGCCATACTGACTGTTTCTAATCACTTCTTTGTCTTCCTGATTTTTACACATCTTCCATGTTTTGACATAACTTCCAGGAGAGTCTCTTCCATTATCTTAGTAGACATTGAGGTGAGGTTGAGAGTCCAGTAATTCCCAGTGTCCTCCTTTTAACCCTTTTTTAAAATAGGTGTGATATTTCTTTTTTTCCAGTCACTGAGGTCTTTGCCTTTGTAGGATGCACCTATAAATTCTGAGGAAACTGTCTGATGTCACCATGATGCCAATCTCAATTACTTTCAAAAGGCCATGATGATCAGTGGAGGCCTTGGAGAATGCAATGGAGCAAATAGCCCTGGAAACCTTTTCGAAACATGTTAAAGGAAAGAAAGTGATTGGACTGGTCAGCATGGATTTATAAAGGGGAAGTCATGCGTGATCAACCTTGTAGCCTTCACAACAAAAGGACTAGTTCAGCTGGATGAGGAGTGTGGGAGTGAGAGAAGTAGCTGTTGCTTATATCTACTTTGGTAAGGTTCTCAAGACTGACTCCCATAATATCTTAATTGGCAAACTGAGGAAGGATTGATAGGTGGAAAGTAGTGTGAACTGAAAACTAGCTGAACCACTAGACTCAGAGGGATCTGATCAGTGCCTTGAAGTCCGGGTGCAAGCCAGTCTGCAGTGTGTCCCAAGCTGAATGAAATTTCTGTGCCTGAGACACTGGTGTGTTTATGATAAAATAATTTCTAATAGTGTTTCAAACACAAGAATCTCCAAGATCGCTTTAGAAAGAAAAGCACTAGTGCCAAGCAAACATCCATTCAAAACAGTGTAGCTATTCATCTATGGTATTTTTCAGACATTCCTTCAAGCATTTTTTTTTTCAGTTAAAGGTATCTTCATAATAGTATGTGAAAATGAAACTTACACAAAGAGACAGGCATCAAGATTAGTCTTAAGATTTTCTGTGATTCAGTCTGAAAATAAATGCCATTAGAGGGTTCATATATTTAGAATTGAGCTTTAACCTTATCTTTCTTATTTGGTTTATCACAAATGGCATAATCCCAAAGGAGGTCTATCTATTATGCTACCCCCAACAGCGTAAAATACATAGTTAGTTATAGGAGTTTACACCTACACATAGCTTTCATACATTCTTAAGATCTGCAAAGTAAAATAAATTTTAATTTTGAAATATAGAGGGTCAAATATGGACTTCTGAGTAACCTGGTCTAGTGAAAGGTGATCCTGTCCACAGCAGGGAGATTGGAACTACATGATCTTTAAGGTGCCTTCCAACCCAGGCCATTCTATGATTATGACTCTAAGAAATAAACCAAAGGCAACTCCCAAGAAAAGCAGAGTGCATGCTTATGCAAGGCAACATTAAAATGTAGTTCATCGAAACATTTTCCTTTTTTTAGATATAATTAGGGCAAAAAATGAGCCAAATGCAATCGTAAGGAAAAACAATGCAAAGAACAAGAACGGTAATACAGCTGAGATGCTAAGTTGATGAGATCATGAAGACAGGTGGAAAGGAGGAAGAAAGACAGAAAAAGACAGTAAAACAGCAAACCTAGCAGCTCTGGGCCACCATCTCCAAGCTCAGCTCTGTCATTCTTCATTAAGGGATTCTGAGATCTGAGTTTCTGCTGCAAGTAATTGCTATGTATTTCCAAAATTATGCCAGCCAGTGCTAATTCTTCATGTGGTGAAGATAGCTATTGCCCTTGAGCATGGAATGCTCTGGGAAATGAGTTATCATCATCAGAAGAGGGGATATGCTGCTAGTGGAGGAACAGACACTGGTGTATGCAGCAGTCATGGGTAATGCTTCATTTACTTCAATAGCTCTCTTTTTCCCTCTCCTTCTAAACTCCTTCCCGGTTGCAGATTATTGCTGCACTGAGGTGAATTAGTGGTGCTTTAAAAAGAAGGGGGAAATGGCATAATAAAAGAAGATCTAGAATGCAAAATATGTGAGATACATACTTCATTGAAAAATAAAATTGCTAAATTAATAAATAAAAAGCATGAACCTATAATATTACCGCTTACTCTTCAGTTACATCTATGACTAGTACTAGCAACACATAGCACAGTCCTTGTTTCAAATTAATTATTTAATTAATTACTAATTTAAAAGAATTTGTTGAAACTGTATACGCATGTATACAAATAGATTAAGATAGGTAAATTTAAAAAAAAATTAACATAACCCAAATTAAAGTTTACATTTATAAAATACTTTTGTATCAGGGTGACATCCCTGCATACAACGGTGGAGTTGGAACTAGATGATCTTTAAGGTCCCTTCTAATCCAAACCATTCTATAATTCTATAAATGTTTGCATTTATGTAATATCTGCTTTGTTTCGGGTGGAATAGGCAATAAGGGAAATTTGAATATATAGGGTAAGTCTTAGCCCTGGTGAACAGTTTCTTCAAATGGAACTTGAAAGTCTTTTCATTTGTTCAAGTATAATTAGAAAGAAATTCATTGAAGTTGGAGTTATAATATTACACACCTTGTGATATATGAAGAATCTGCTATATTGCTATCAATATGCAATTCAGCTCAGAGTAGTTCCAGTCATCTCAAAGTTGATTTCTTTAACAGGAATCTAAACACAAAGTGTGACTTCATGATGCATCAAATGTGTCTTCATGTCATGACACAAAAGGAAATGAAACACTGACTTGTCCTTTTGACTGCTTTGAGCCACACACAGAGCAGAGATGTTCAGTCAAGGAAATCATGCTAAATCCAGTACAGAGCTAAAACTCCAGACTTCATATATGGCAGACGTAAATGCCAGCATGGTCTGCTTTGATATGTTGATTCTTCCCCATCAAATTGCATTACTTATTAATGTAAATTTAGTCCATAACTTCTGGTACCTTACATTCAAATTCCTGCCCTTAATGAGTTTTATATAACTGTAACAAGGACTGCTCCACACTAAAACTCTTTCTATCCACAAATTACCCTTCACCCTACCTTCCCCAAATCACCTGTTTAACGTCTCAGATCCACTTTAGAATTTATCTCTGAAAGAATACATCTCTTGATTTTGCGTGGCCATAGTCACTAAACTCCTTGCAATCCTCTCAATGCCAATTTTATATGCCAATGTCAATAATGTTCACCTCAATGTATCTTCACTGATCCAAGCTGGTTTTGACCAGTCTCACTCTTCAGTGTGTTCTAGGAGATATGTCCATTTTTTAAACTACATGGTAGAGCAGTGAATTAATTCCTTAATTTTGACACAACATCCTTGACAGCAGACCCCTTCAGTGTGGGGGTATCAAAGAACCTGGGCAGCAGGAACCAGTGCAGTACACTGCAGAGGAATATTGTCCCCAGTTTAAACAGCTTTGGAAGTCTAAACTTTGATTTCCTTGCTCTATTAAATCTCCTACAACCATCAGGCTGAATTTGCTGTGTCTGTATATTTCTCCCTAATCTTCTTTGACACAGTTCTCTTTCTCTTCCTAGCTATTCAGTGTTATTCCCCCATCCTTCCTCATATTGTCACCAGCAGGTGGGCAAATCAAGTAAACCTAAGAAACACGTTCACTGTAGCAGAAAACAAAAGCATCCACATCAAAAAAAGAAAAGCAGAAAAGAAAAAAATGTACATTGACTCACAGTTTCATTAATGTACTCAGTCTTTAGCTGAGATTTCGTGAGGTAAATGGCGCAAATCAGGCTACAAAGACATTTGAAAATGCATATATATCTTAAGGCTCTATATGGTATTTGGCTTTAGAACAATTATTGGAGAATTCAATTAATTTTGCAGGGTACTTTATGCTGATCTGTACATGCCATAAAAGAGAACTTCAGGCAAAAATAGTGCTGTCTTTTGGCATGAACATTGCAAAGCAAAGCAACTCTCCTGGGACACTCTCTATTGCTAGCATTTCCTGTAGGCAGCTTGGGAGACTGGAGATGAGGCAAAGAGAGGGAGTGTGCTGTTAGCACTGAACACCTTTCAGCTTCACAATTACCTTTGATAATGACTCTTGAGTAGCCATTTTGGGAGGGCAGATCCTTCAGCATGAAGGCAATTTGTGCACGGTCAGTCTGAAGAAACAAAGAACTGTATGGGTGCATTCACAAGTAAAAACCAACTAAGTTGTCATCAACGCTTTACAATTCAATATTGCAATTTTCTGCATTAGACAAAATAAAAGAACTTTATATAAAATTCCTTTCTGTATGACCTTAGGACAAAGACACAGCTCTATTCAAATAATCTGAAGAGAGAGATAACCTAAACAAACAAGACTATTTCTAAATTACTTTGATTTGTTCCAGTGAATACAGTGAAGGAGCAGGGGGTCTGGATCTCAGATTAGAGATATTCTTAAGCCTCACTTTTGCCCACTGAGTAGAGTAGAGAGAAGTCCAAGAGCATCAGTAAATCTGCCCAATGGATAAGAGCCTTAACAATTCCATTCTGCAGCTGCATGAAGCCATGTCAAAGCAAGCCAACAGAACCCAATAATGTCCCTCTTTAAATTAAATTCACCACTTGGTTTTCATAAAAAGCAAACCTACAAGGTGCTAGTGAGGAGAGAAGTCTGACTCCATATTTTTGTGTCTTTTTGTAAACCTTCATTTCAGTGTGAGGAGGCATGAGAAAGGAACACTTTGCTGCACAGTTATAAGCATCCTTGATATATGCCTCCGTCCACTTAAGGAATCCATTTTGGTAAGGATACAGTTGCCTAAACATTGGTGTCTAATGACTTTTGAGATACCCCAGGGAAGTAAAGATGTATATGTAAGGCTGACAGATACCACACAGGACTTAAAAGGGACTTGCACCCTTCAGTAACAACAGCTGGGAGCCAGGCAGCATAGCCTACAGCATCTCATGAGCAAGGGGTTATTCATACGTGACTCGAGTGCATAAAGCTACCAAGGTATTTATAGATAGCCTGACTCTGTCAGAGACACAGAGCATAATGACAGATCTGATGAGTAGGTTTGAAGGACAGTAAGCATGAAATTAGCCCAAAGAAGGAATTTCCTTCCCATCCTTCCTTGTCCTTCAGCACTGGGCTATTGGCACTGTTAAATTCTGTTGATATTTAATAAAAGCTAGCATCTGTGCCTTTCTTGCCTCCAATTACAGAGCTTCGTCCTAGGGCCACTTCGGAGCTTCTTACAGACACTGATGCTTGAAGCACAGCTATAACAAAAGAATGGACTGACAGTTTTTTTCCTGCCTCTAGCTACCTCTGTGTTCTTTTTGATTTCATTTGCCTCAGTTTTGTTTTTTGGTTGGCCACCCTAAATGACCAGCCTGCAGCAATGGCACCCCTGTAGGAGACCATTTGATCAATGCTCTCTCTATGCAAGGCCTTCCAGGAACAGAAAATATCAGTGAAGGATGCTTCCATGCCCCAGTTACATGCAAACACACATCATCACTGCTACAGCACTGTCGCAGTTACTGAACCGACTAGAGAGAATAACAGGGATTATTTGTGTATAAGCCATGACAGATAATGTGGAAGTACAGTTTATAATTGTTAACAATGAACTCCACATATGAAGGTTATTTCAGAATTTCTGTATAAGGCTACTTTAGGGATAAAATTCACTTCAGATCATGGTCAGCATCAGTGAGAAGAAAAAGCTGGAGAAAAAAAACTATCCAATTTTATCCATTCTTATTTCTCTAAGAGTTTTCTTGGACAGCTAGATGACTCAGAATAACTGGTTTAAAATCTCATATTTATAAAGTAGACAGTATGAAATAAGAAAAGAGAGGAAGAAAGAGAAAATGTAAAAGGCAAATAACAGTTCAACTGAAATCTGAGTTATATTGAACCAGGCACGCCTTCACTATCTAGCAAGCACTTGCTACTTACTTAAATTCAAATGTTACTTGAGTTTTCAGGCTCTAAATATTCCAGTTCTTCTGCAATGATTATGTTGGCCTTTCCCGAGTCATCTCTGCTGGTGCTGATCATTTGACTAGATCATTAGTAAGTCAGCTATCATGTACCAAATATTTAGGCCTGTTTTCCCACATAATCAATTTTACCTATAACATAGAAATTCTAAAAACTACTGTACTTTAAAGGAATCGATATATGTGTCTATTTCTATACCTTTTCTGTGGAATTTTTTAGCATACCTATATACTACAGATACTATGTATTTCTTGTAGACATTACATAAGAAATATTAAAATTGGTGTAAACTACAGTGCAGTTTGGTAGGTAAGTTTCCAAAGTTATCTTGAATTTTGTTCTCTCCGTTTTTTTCTGTACCATCCAAGGTATGATTTTCATAATGCTGTGAAAATTCACATTTTAAAAACAAGACCTTTTAAAGATACCCAGCTAGAAAAATAGCGATACGCTTGGCAACTCTGACATTCTTGAATTTGAGTTCTCTTCTATAATCTGGCATGTACAATATCAAGGAGCATTATTGATCCAGCTGAGAAATGTATATAAAATTTTTTGTGCAAGCTTACAGATAACTGGATATTTTTTTCTGCTGTACTGCAAAATGTTACTCTGGGGAGATGTCTGATATTCCCATCATACTAGTCAAAGCCAGGTTTAACGCAAAGTATTGCGAGAAGGAGTAATAGTCTACTTGCATGCCAAGAATTCAGCTTGGAACCAACACTCTCTTAAACACAGTAGATTTCTCCTCCTTTCCTCTAAGGATCTCCAGGTTATTCAGCAAATGGAGCTGAACCACTCTACCGTTTTTCAGTCAGTGTGAAATAGGCCCTAAATGGAAAAGTAGTCTGACTGTGACACACAACTTCAGACACTGATTCGTCATCCAGCTCAATGAAATACTTTACTGAAGAAAACTGAGAAAGTAAATTTCTTTTTATATTCATATCTGCAATTAATTACAGATTCAGTCTCACTACTAAAAAAACCATAATAGACAATCACTGCTGATGAGCACTGGGTCGAAGAAAAGCTAGGCATACACTACATCTGTATTATTCTCTTTAATTGAGCTTCCTTCTTAATAGCAACAAATAAAATCTCCTTTCTCTGCTCATAAAAAACATATGTCTGCATCTTCAAACTCTAGTTTCACTCAGCTATATAAGTAGGACCACTTTTTATAAATATGAAGTTGATTATAAGATAATTTATATATCTTTGTGAGTAATTAGTATAGTTTTTATGACCTGGACCCCCTCTTATAAAAATCATAACTATAGAATACCTGTAAAGAACCGATAGGAATTTTTTGTCATTATTTTAAGTTGCAACAGGGAGTCATTAATTCTTACTCTTTTTAAATCAGTAATCTTTCTTCAGTAAATACGGCTTCCTAATATACAGGATAAGGTGGACTCAGAAAACCTTTTTTATATCTAAAATGTCAGAAGGTAAGTCCATTTCTTTGAATACTTGTAAAGCTAGAAATTAGAGCCCTATGCTATTGGAAAGAATCAGTTTCCCAGTTTCTGACTTTCGAGTATCCCAAGATACTGGATGTTAATGTCATGACATTTTAGATATACAGAAACTCTTTTGAGCTATATTTAGAGATTTCAAAGGCTCCCTCTGAAACTTTCCTACAATTGGACCTACGGTAAACAGGGAATCTAACTTTATATTAACAGTACAAGAGATAATCCATAAACATACTTTAATGCTTTGAAATGCACCTGACATATGTGGCATGTACAGAAAATATGATATGATTATACATTAAAGGTTTTCCCATCATAAATGTAGGTCATCCAGAACAAATACAGCTGAGAGCAAAGACTTTCTGAACAGGTAGCCTAAAGTGAAAAATTTTGGTCCAGGCTAAGAGTACTGAAGAAGTTAGCCTTTTCATTTATGTAGTTAATTAGTTAAGTCCACAGAGCCAATATTTGTCTTTAAAGTTGCAAGTTTTTTTTCATGGCAAAGTGGCCACTATTAAATGGCATTTGCCCCCACCCTCCATGAATCTTTCTGGGTCCTTCCTTCAGCACCAGAAGTTACAGGCGCACACACACACCAAAAAATTGATGAGGAAACATGGGCATTTGCATAACTTTTTGTATTGTGTCTTCTTCTGTTTAGCTATGTATTTATTCAACAGTATATCTTAAACTATATGGAGAGATGTACATGCTTTTAGAAGGTGGATAGGCAAGACCCTTGAACACTTTCCTGTATAAATTTATTTTAAAAGGCCACTTGTGTTTGATTTTATTTGATAGGTAGTCTTCATCATCCTCGCCCGACTTAATTAATACCTCTCACCTAGTTATAAAATAATTCCAAGCCACAAACATTGAAATTTAGCAAAATAAGAAGAGTCTAATAGTTAATTTGATTCCAACATTTTGTAAGGGGGTTACATTGACATCAGATTCTCCTGTATTCATCTCCTTATTCCTATGGGACAATCATTTATTCATTTGTCAGACTAGATAGAAACAAATATAATCCTATACATTTCCCTTAGGCTAATATGATTTCTATGTGATAAATTCTAACCACAAAATATTTGCTCTTAGCTTGGTTTGCATGGTTCTTTAAAGAATAAGCAGTGATCAAATATCCCTCTGTTACCCCAGCAAAATCCTGTGCACAGCAGCAGTGCTTTACAGGTGCAATGATGAGAATTTTAATTAGTTTGAAAGAACATATCAAGCATACCTTTTTTTCTTTCTTTTCCCCTATAAATATTATAGGGTCATCAATATGCAAGACTATCATAAGATACTTGTTAGATTATCAGTGTTATTATTCAGCAGAATGCCTAAAATCAGGAAGCAGACCTCCCAAGAAGTCAGCAGTTTAGAGATTGTCTTACAAAGCACTGCAAAAGTAGATGTTCACACACAGTCAGTTTTCCCATAAATGAGGTTAATTTGTGTTAGCAAACTGTCAAAGAACCTGTCATATTCTATTGTCTTTCCAAGTACAAAAAAGTTAAACAGATTACGAGACTGAAATAATACCCCAAAGGAATCCCAGACAATGAAGAAAATCAGCAGGCTTATAGCTTTTTATTTTGAAATTACACTTACATTTGATTCAAAGGAGTAATTTTTTTTCCTGATTGTGCATATTGAAGAACACTGTTCTGCATTTTTATTTTCATATTACTTTCTTTAAAATTTCTGTAATAATAGCAATAGTTCTGGAGAACTATTTCACCTTGTACAAGGGCAATGTCAGATATTTCACTCTTGAAATAAGTAATTCAATGGTTTTTGTTCCATGCATTTTTAATGAAACAAAATATGAAATTTCACATTTTTCTGAAAACAACTACATGGTGCAATTAGTCATAAGTGTTAATTAAGCACAAACCTTTAGAACCATAGAAAGAACACCAACTTGTACTGGAAGTGTTCAAGTAAGAATCTATATGTGTTGTAGCTACCACAGGGCTAATACAGTTATTGATACTAATTTTGTGATTTGAGAAGTTTAAAGTATAGACTGTACTTTTAAGAAATTTTAGGAGAGGTTCGCAATGCAAAGGTATACTTGGAGTAATTCTAAAGAAATAGGAACCAAAAGTAACCTGACATGTTAACACGTTAACAGTTTAAAAAAAAAGCTTAAAGCCCAAATTCACAATTTACTAGGAAACACCATACTTAGTGTGATAACATGAAATTCTAAGTATGAGACAAATTCTGGCCTCACACTGCTTTCAACATGATTTTCAGAATAATTGCTTTGATTTCCTAGGACTTGAGTGAGCACAGAAACACACAGCACATGGTGAAATACATACCTGTTCTCTTGAAGGTTAATAAGACCATTCAGTAAATATGTTAAATATGTTACCTTTTGGCAGACATATATATTAGCACAAGTATAAGAAATGGAAGTTTTACCTATTTTTTTCTTCACCCTTTTTTTTTTACAAAAAAAGTGTTATCCAGTGAAATGCATGATGGGAATATAGCACACTGTATAAATAAGTGAATACTCTTCTACTAAAGTACTTCAAAATTGCTTCTTTGTAAGAAATGTAAGAGCACAGCAAGTGCATGCTAACATCACACTGTATTTGCTTTTGTATCACTGAAAGCAAACAGCTATCTTTACTGTAAAGTTAATGAATCCAAGTAATGAGTCTCTAATACATGGGAGGAGAGACAGCGAAAAATAACACTGCATTCAGCTGGGTTACCACAGGGAAGAATTGTGCCTTTAAACTGCATTTCTCTTTGATAGCTACATTACCCGATAGTTTTGTTTAGTTCTAGTTTTCCAAAAAGACATTTAAAAAGTTTAATGCAAGTGCAGTGTCCTTTCAAGACTGAGTGTTCTAATGTATCAAGCACTGGAAAAATCTTCAAAAATCACTGTGTCTACTGGTCAGCATTCATTAGAGTGACATTGACAATTTCATATGCCCAGGCCTAATTCTTATAATTTCCTATGAGGATCAAGTACCTTGAACTCTTATTGATTAAAGGCCATTCAGCATTTTTCAAGAACCAAACAGAGACATGAAGATGCAATCAGATGAACTATTTATCTAGACAATGACATTAAAGCAGTGCAAACTGTGAATTTAAAATATTGTAGTCATATCTGGAAAACTTCTGCATTTAGAATTTTTCTGTATAAAGTGTGTATATACACATGCATACAAGCACATAAAAATAGAAATCTCCAGGTAGTTCAGAACTGGATTAGGATCATCCTCGGAATAAGAGACTTGACATAAGGCTTTATATTGGTCTGATTCAGCTTTCTCTGCCGCTGCTATCAGAGCAATATATCTAAAAAATCTCCAGTGAAAAGAGATCTTGATGATGCAGGAATATTTCTGGAATATTTCTAAATGGTGGAGACATCACATGAAAAAATAATGCAATATATTAATCCTTCAGTGTGATTGCTGTTGAAAAATATAGCCTCTGAATTGAAGTTTTAAGACTTTGATTTGCAAATACAAAATATTTAGTGGATGAACAAATTCAAATGTGTCTGTTATTGAGATTATATTGGGACATATCATTTACCTTTTCCAGTCATTTCATCTACCAAAAAAAGCAGAAGTGAATGCATCCCTTTCTGTGTACCTAAATGCTGTCCACAGACTCAGACAGACTTATACCCTAGAAAATATTTTCTCTAAAGTACTTTTGTTTTCATTCGTTGCACTAAGCACAAAAGCAAAAGTATTTTAAATCCCCATTTTTTGTTTTCCTTCATTTTTGTTTCACAAACTGCTAATTAGAAAAGATACTTCATACAAATGATTAGCTCGTATCTGCTTTGACACTTGAAAGGTTACAGCAATAGGAAAAGGAAGAGCTTTAATTAAAGAATGAATTATTGAATACTCTATTTTAATTGATGTAGCCTTCTGCTATTATTTTGCGTGTTTATAGATATTTTATGTGATTCTGTAATCAAGATAACACACAAAAACAAGTCTTTAACTACTGAGGCTAAAGAATGAAGGGCTGCTGTATGATCACATTCAGCCATTTAAGTTCAAGAATCATGTGAAGTGTGGTTTCCATGACAACAAGTCACTAATTGCTGACAGAAAATAAAGTAAAAATCAACCTTGACAGAATTTGGCAGTGACATGGAAGCTGAAAAACCTTCAAAATAATTATATGACAGTTTTCATGTATGATGAATAAATAGAAGCAGCCCCACTTTCTGAGACATGGTGGAAGCACTCAGAGTTCCAGGATTATTTTGGATTTGGCAAAGCTGGCTGTGTACAGTAGTCATTGTGCATAACACTTGATAGTCAACACCTACCTTCAGTAACAGATAAGAAGAGATGTTTGTGATGAGGTGATGAAGGATTTTTGCATCCTTGGGCTACAGATCAGCAAAGGAAAATCTTGCGGAGAATGCATGAAGTAAAGCATGACACAAATAACAAGATTTTAGCATAAATTCACAGGGTAAGAAGAAAAACAAATTAAAGGAGAGCAGAGAGGGAAGAAAAGAGCCATACTCATACATGTCTCCCATGCTAACTTATTAGTGAGGGTTTCAGACACTCTAGGTTGCAGACAAAAATAGTCTTTTGAGACTAGGGAAAACTACTTGGGAAGCACAATGGTGCCATTCAAAATTTACCGATTTATGAACTGCTGCATATCATTTGTAAAAATTGCTTCAGCCGGAGTTACCTTTCACCAGCTCTGTAAGTCGACTCACTGGGTCACTAGGAGTGAACAAGAACATTTTGATAAATTCAGTTTCCATGACAATGAATTAGCCATGGAAAAGGGGGAGGTGTTGAAAGATCTGTGTTCTGTAGAATACTCTTCAAATGTTTGCCTGTTTTCATTTTTAGCCATTTAGTTCTCATGGCTCTGTTCCAGGACTCTTTAATTCACCAGTAGCTGTTTTTCCTCCACAGATTAGAGAAGTAATTCATCAGTGAATGTTTCACTCAGTGGCCCCATCTAATGTAAGAGAATATAAAAATAAATTTTTCCAATTATGCTTTTTTGTTTGTTTAGAAAGAATGCATCAGTCTCTTGTTGTTGTTCCACTCTAACCTGACTACAGAATACTTAATCTTTCTTATTTATTGCCCACTATTGTACTTAGGAGTACAAGTGTAACTTGCAATTCATTGGGAGTTCACTTTAAATACCCTTGAGCCCCCAAAACAAAACAAAACAAAACAAAACAATGATTTGGAGTTTACTTCGAAAGGAACAAGCCGATTAAAGTATGTCATATTCCAAAGTCTGCTATAGCCTACATCAATGGGAACAGCTCAGAAAAAGACCTCCAAAAACAACTGGCATTTATTTCTGATAGAACTGCTTAATGTTATTTTTCATTTGTCTGCCTTTTGAAAGGTTAAACCAGTGGGATATTTGTTAGTGTCAGAACTGAAGTCTGCTCAAATTTGGGAATGTCTTGCTGCCATTTTCAGTGGGTCTGGTGTGAGAGCCTTATACTAATAAGATTAAGAGTGAAGTTGTGTAACCATTCACAAAAGATACTTATAATTTAGAATAAAAAGCAGGAGATCAGGAAAGCTGTTTCCACTGGTTATTGGGATAGATCATTTTCCATCCAAAGGCAATTGAGACAAATTTGACTCCATCAGAAAGTAAACCTTTTCTTAGTACCTCCAGCAATATGCTCCCCATTGCTATAAATAAAAACTGAAAGGACTGAACACCTTGTTTCCACTGTCTATCTGCTGAACAGCATCATTTCATGTGCTGCACAAGAAATGGAAGGGGCTTTCAACAAGTTATTAATGTCTTTGACAGCCAAGCATCGGCTAAAGTGTCTGAATGATTTGCAAGAGAAGGAAAACATTATTAGGAGGAAAAAAAAAAAAAGAAAGGGAAAAAAAAGGAAGAAAATTAGAGAGAAGGAGAGTAGGGAGGTCCACAGGAAGAGGGAAGGGAGACTGAAATTTAAAGGGGCAGTGGTGGAGGGGAGACGGAAGGGGCTAAAGAATGGAGGTGGGCAGAGTAAGAGTCAAGAGAATGCAGGGGAGAAGAAGAGGAAGGAGATGGTGAAACAGAAGAAGAGGCAGGAGAGAGAGAGACAGAAAGGAAAGGAGATATCACTTTTGTACATACCTCTGCAAATATCTTTTATGTGTATGTCAGTAAGAAACCAATTACTATTCACTAATGTATACATATATGGTATTTGAATAGCTGTTTTGGTTTATCTTTCCATAGGTAATTCACACACAAAGGAATATTCACAAATAACTGCATATTTTCACTCACAGCCATTCACTCACACACTCAAAGAGGGAGAAGAAAGGTTACTACTGGGCCACAAAGATGGTCTGAGGGATGGGGCACCTCTCCTATGAAAACAGGCTAAGTGAGCTGGAGATGTTCAGCTTGGGAAAGAGCAGGCTTCAGAGACTGTACCACAGCTTTCCAGACATCTTAAGGGAGCTTATAAAAAGTAGGGAGAAGGACTTTTTATGTAGGCAGGTAGTGACAGGACAAGAATAAATGGTTTTTAACTGAAAGAGAGCAGGTTTAGAATAGATGTTAGGAAGAAATTCGTTACTCAGAGTGTGGTGATGCACTAGAACAGATTGCCCAGAGAACTTGTGGATGCCCCATCCCTGGAAATGTTCAAGGCCAGGTTGGAGGGGATCCTGAGCAGCCTGGTCTAGTAAGCGGCATCACTACCCATGACAGGGGGTTTGGAATTAGATGATCTTTACAGCTCTTTCCAACCCAAGCCTTTCTATGATTCTATAATTTAAAACTGTATTGCGTGTGAGGCATCCATTCCATCCTAAAAAACTTCTAATTGAAAAGGTATGACAATTTTTCAAAATGCAAATGCCATTAATACTAAACTTCTGAAAATATTGCAGGGTGGAAATCAAAGTCATTGTTTTAGCCAATGAGACTTAATTGTTCCAAAGCAGCCCCTCACATAAGAAAAATAAAAACAAGAAAAGATGAATCCAGGTTGATTGATACTCAGTAAATCAGTAGCCTTGAGTCTCTCAGTCTTTATTTAAAATAGCAGGGGTAGTTGCCATCAGGCACTGGAGTGTATGTGGACAAGAATAAACCTAATGACTTCTTTGGTATATCTGCCATGTAGAACTGTTTCAACATTCTTAATTCAGACGTGAATGAGGTGTGTTAATAGCTCCACACTTCCACTCCTGGAGCTGAGGAATGCGTACAGGTAGCATGCATTCAGGTCCCATTGATATTAATGGTGAGAAATCACTCAGCCTGCTGTTTTCAGTGAAGCATGGTACAAAGCACACTGTGAGAGACAGATGTCTGGGGCTTCTTCACTCCATCCATGACCTTCAGTTGGCACGAGACACTGTGGCATGTCTCGTCTTGTTAACATTTTAACAGGTGAGAGATGGATAAACAACAGTTCTCTCAGACCTGTAGATTGCTAATAAGTATCACAAAATACACACCAGAGCTCAGGTGCAGATCATTAAAAGTGAAGCAAGAATGGGAGGAATAATGACATGTCAATCTACCTCAAATCAAGTGTGACACTCCCATGATACTAGTTAGCACCATGCACAGGGAGTTTTGCCTTCTGTTCTTTCAAACTTGAACCGGGAGCACAGCACTGGAACTTATTTCCAGATGCTTTTGGTTAAACTTTGAGCCCCTGCTCAGATTAAGGAAGAAAAGAAGAACATTCAAAATTTCATTTTTTTTCTAATAAAGGTTTAAGTGATCTAGTCAACCACTGTGAACTTTAACTAATAGTTTCATGCTACAGTAATGGCACCTATTATTTGAATTCATTTCCCATACTGACAGCACAACTCAGGCATACTCTAGACTTTGAAATTTTAAGTGACTGGAGATTTTCAGTTGTGCTTTCTACAGTACACTCGTATAAACTACAGAGTGGAATATACACACATCTCTATGCCTATGTGTCTATGTAGACTACAGCTTATGCTACTTTCACTTTTCCTGCTATATGGAGAAATTATATACTTTAAAAAGTGCACTATCCTTGCTAAATCTGATCAAAAAGAGGAAATACTTGAGATATAAGACAAAAATTCCAAAGTTTTCATTGCTTCAGTCAAGCTGTTGCTGTCCTAGTCTTTTTCCCTATCCACTGTATTTTATAATCTAAGGATAAGAAAAATTGGAAAAAAATAGGAATGGTAAATCCAGTACTGAGCAGAAAATTAGTCAGACATATTTTTTTAAAGGATTATTCATGTCTCATAGCTAACACACTTTGTCATCCAATTTGTATGTGGTAATTCTTACACATAAAAAAACAGGTTGCCAACTTCCCCTTCCATTGCACTCCAAGCAGAGGTATAATCACAATTTGGAAAGCAATACCTCTGAATGGGAAGAGACTTTTTCTTGCCGCTGCTTATGCAGTGTTACTTGAGGTGCATAAAATTGGAAGCTGATTACAGACAATTCACAGAAAAATGTGACAGGAAATACCTCATGCTTCTTCTCTTCTTTCAGCTCACAAATGCATAGTTGGAAATTTTGTTTCAAACTAGGGCAAGGTTAGGAAAAGAAGTCTGAAATTTGTCTGTGTTCCCCACATGGCTTGGAAATCCAGTCCTGTATGAAGCAAAACTTGGCTTCAGCATGTGTTATTCTGATGCTTCATTATGCCTTGGCAAGACCGCTTCACAATGATGTTTGCTTTGAGTTAATTTCACTTAAGGGGTAAAACCTGCAACTGAAAAGTTGACAGCTTGTTTCTCCTGAATTTAAGATACAGAATCATGTTAACACTCAAGTATTACCACTGACTTGAAGCTGACCTAGAAACCAGACTGTAGACATAATTTATAACCATGGAACAGAGCTGAAAACAGCCCTTTGGAATGACCAATCTACATATTTAGTAATCAATCTCTTTTCTTTTTAATGAGTTTTGCAAAAAATAAAATCCATAATTTTTTTTAAATAATATTTTCTTTAAAAATACACTTTTTAAAGTGTGATATTAATAATATCTCCATGAATCAAAAGGCAAATTAGCATTATTCATCTGTGCTATTTCCAGTCATGTTATGAAAATACATTAGACAATGTGAATATGTTTTCCCCTTTTCTGTCATGTCTATTATGAACTCCTATATATACTCTTCACACAATTGTGGGTGAGGTTTTTGTTTTAATTTTTTGGGGTGGAGATGTTTGTTTGTTTGGATTTTTGTTGTTGTTGACATTTTGAGAGTTAGGGGGAGTTCCTGAGAAATACAAATTAAACCTTTCCTAGATCTACCTTTGCAGAAATCTTGTCAGTGTTCGAAATCAGCAAAACCTAACTTCAATAAATGGTATTAGGTTCTCTGTAGTGCTGAAGTCAATCGCTCTCTTGTAACAGTGTTATAGTTTAAGCACTGCTGCAGGCCTATACTAGTCTGGAACATGGGATCAAAGAGATAAAAGCACAGTGACAGGATCTCTTTCACTTTATATTCTGCCACTCTAAGGATCTTTACATGAGTTCGATTCTCAGTGACATTTTGTCATTGATATTTTTAATACATCTTTTGTATCAATGCTTTTTTCAAGAACCTCTTCTAAGGAAGATGACATCAGAACGAGTTAAGAGCATGCGTGCCTAATGCATGAAAGACTGGGACGTTTACCCACCACCTCTAAAGATCTGTAAGCAGTGTACTGAAAGAAAGATGTCTATATTTAATTGACTGAATATTTCTGTGTCATCAAGCATTAAAGTGTTTCATTCAAGAATAACAAAACAGTACCTATCAAATACAGTCCTCAACCAGGTGAATTCAGCGGCAAAACTAACATATCAAAACAAACATTGATCTAACCAGTTCTGACTTTGTTCAGACTTATTCTGACTTATTCTGACCAGTTCAGAATTCATTCAGTCTTCTGTAAGATATTACAAGCCATATTTTGAAGTGAGTGGGTGACTCTCATTGTAACTTTTTGTCCAGAGCTGCATGATGTATATACTTTTTCCCCAAAGCTCAGCATATTCACTGCTGAGCACTTCAGAAATCTGGCTATTCTTTTGGTGACATAAATAAAAGATGAATTATCTTTAAAAAGCTCTTCTTACATACCATAATAAAAAAAAAAGTATTACAATCTGTGTTTTTCATTGCTTCTAATGTGTAGATGGCTAGGAAACTAAATAACAGTACAGAACCCAACATAAACAATTGACAAGTCTAAAATATAAGTTATTATGAAAAATGCTAATGTTCAACTACTTATTTTTTGCTGTGCTTTAGAAAGGAACTGGGACTTCAGAAAAAAGTCACAGAATATAAAGAATGGCTGGAAAGCAGAAATGGACCTGGGAATGCTGGTCAACAGCTGGCTGAACATGAGCCAGCAGTGTGCCCAGGTGACCAAGAAGGCCAGTGGCATCCTGGACTGTATCAAAATAGTGTGGCAAGTAATACTATGGAAGTGTTCCATTTTATTTGGCACTGATGAGCCTGCACCTTGAGTACTATGATCAGTTTTGGGCACTTCAGTTGAGGACGGACATTGAGGTGCTGGAGCATGTCCAGAGAAGGGCAACAAAGCTGGTGAAGGGTCTAGAGGGTAAGTCCTATGAGGACTGGCTGAGGGAGCTGGGATTGTTTAGCCTTGAGTAGTGGAGGCTCAGAGGAGACCTCATCACTCTCTACAACTACCTGAAAGGAGGTTGTAGCCACGTGGGGCTTGGTCTGTTGTACCAGGCAACTAGCAACAGGACAAGAAGGTGTAATCTTAAGCTGCCCCAAGAGTGATTTATCTTGTATATTAGAAATAATTTCCTCACAGAAGATGTGATTAGATACTGGGATAGGCTGCCCAGGGAGGTGGTGGCTTCACTGTCCCTGAAGATGTTTAAGGAAAGACTGGACGTGACATTTAGTGCCATGGCCTAGTTGACAAGGTGGTGTTCGGTCATAGGTTGGACTCAGTGATCTTAGAGGTCTTTTCCAACCTAATTGATTCTGTGATTCTGTAATATTAAATATGCTGGTGCCAGGTTTCATATTTGCAAGCACATTCAACTTTTATTTATGTAAAAACAAATCCATCCTATCTATCTACCTACTCAAAAATGAGCAGTTGATTTCCAGAAAGAAATTTGGACTACAGGAGAACTGAATATTCTGTTGGGGGTCTTTACAGCAGAATGGAAAAATAATGAAAAAAAAGGACCACTAAATCAGAAATTGGCAATGTAGATATATTGGTTAAGTGCCTAAAATCAAGAACGAATGAAATTGAGACCAGTCTGGTTCCCTGAACACTTCATTATTCACACAAACAATCTTTACTGATGAAGCTAAGTCTGGCAACTGACTTAGTCTGTAGCTGACTCTTCCACAATTCAAGTGAAATCCACAGACACTGAACTACAGACCATTCAGGAAATTCTCTCTCATGGCATAAATTTCATCCACCCACAATATCTAAATTTAAAAAGTAGAAGTAATTTAAAATTGCATACTTTCACATAAGGTTTTTCTTGAATCACTTTAGATCGATGACATATTATTAAAAAAAATTCTGAAATTTCTTTTACTCACTAAATATGCAGTTACTCTACGCAATCAGACCTTGCTTTGCAAGCTATAGCCAGCAGCCCCATGATTGGAAAAAGGGGGTAAAGCCGACAGTCTCTAGGAGGGCTGAAGTCTGTTAAGTTTTAGAACCAAGTATTTTATGTTGCCAAAGACAACCATGTAGTACACATGCAACTTTTTCATCCTGAAACATAAAAAAACCCACCTGATACAATAATTGAAGAAAGATCCTCTCTTTATATACATAAAATTGTGATTCATCAAAAAATAACAGGTGAGAACAATGTAAGAAATATGGCTGGGAAATACCATTAGTAGTATGAGCACTGCATTTGGCCCATCCTGAACTGCAAAAAGATCTATTACACTCCTTAAAGATGACTGCCAATAATTTTTTAACAAGTTGATGAAAGAATTAAAGTTAGTAAAATTAGTTTTACAGGTAAGTCTGGATGTCCTAAGCCCAAGTAAATAATGCACTGGAAAGTAATTATGTAAAGACAAATACAAAAATTTGTTCAATTCACTTTCTTATATTTATCGTTATAAATAAACCAATGCCTTGTGCCTCAACTGCTGTGCACACTATATATTTCCATTACAAATTTGTCTGTACAGAGTTCTCATTCAGCTCTGAAAATGTAGTTTTCTTGCCTCTTTTTTTTTTTTTTTAATTCAAGGATAGATGTATTTGTTATGATCAGTTCAAGGAAAGTCCTATTTCTTACAGAGCTAGTATACCAACATGTCTCAACAGAAAAATGCAAGCCTTCTTTACCTCATGAGCCATTTTTTATTTATTAATTTGAGTTTGTGCTTGTACCATTTGTACTACCGTTTGTATGGTGGTGATATCTCACAATTTTCTATATCAGTAAGCAGGTCCCTTTGGCACCACAATCCACTATTTTCTTTCAGAAGACAAGTAGTAATATCAAGCAATATAATCTTTTTTTTTCAATGAACAAAAAATTGGCAATGTAACCAATCTACTATATATGAAACCTGCTGTGTAAGCAGGCAGTAGAAGCAGCTTTTGTAGATCCCATAAAATCCTTTCAGGTGCCTTATTTTCAATAACATTAATAAGCAACAACGTTGCAGATGTGGTTTCAGCATGTAAGAGACAGGAGGATAGGTATTTATGTCATTGTAACATATAGAATGTAAACATTTAAGTCTTTAGCCTTCCATCTTTACAGTTAAAGGTGAAAAAAGGCCTCCAGAAGTAATTCCTCCCACCTGCCCTAAATGTCTCCTTTAGGATGAGGTAAGTTCCCCTTTGGAGTTGTTTATTTTTACAAATGCAATTTACAGAGGGTAATGCAGCTATTGTAACCTAACCATAAAATCCTTATCAGAGAAGAAAGGGTTCTTAATCAATGCTAACTGGGGGAGCCATATATCTTCCAGTAAAGTAAGAAAAAGCAGATGTCTAACCCTGTAAATGGACTTTGTGCCTGGAAGTGTACTGAAGAGAGTACTGTCCTGAAAAGAGGTCTCTCCTTATAGACGTTGTGCTTTTACAGACCTTTATGTTATTCAGTTTCAGAATATTTTCAGTTTCCACTGGATCTCTGGGTTCCTCTCTGTGTTGGCCAGGTGTCATGGTTAGGGCTTTGAACCCTGTACACTATGTAGGTTATGGTTAGTGTCAGAGTTTTCATCTTTGCAGCACTTTGCTTCCTTTCAGATAGGTTGTTTTGCAGTGAAGAGTATTTTATGATTTTATATCTTATATTTGCATGTCTTTCCTGCTCAAGGAGATAATTCCAGTATAGCTTAGGCATATTTTACTGAAGGATCCAAGAGCATTTATACTGGATCAGTCCAGATTTAATATTCTTCAGAGACTTTTTCTTTTTCTGACTCAACAGGACCAATAGCTTCATCATATGTTTACTTTAAATGCAAATGGGAGGGACAGGAGGAGGGAATTGAAAACAATTTTCCAGTCCCTTGGGGCTGTGTGGTTATTACTGCTCTGCAGCAGCCCCTGCTGGAAAAGGACACGTGTCAACCCCACACTCTGCCTGCCAAACCTGCTGCTTCATCGCTGGTTAGTTGTGTTCCAGCACAGTAAGCAATGACATCCAGGTACACCAAAACCTGGAACCGGTTCCCTTGCCATCTGCACTGGGGTGGCAACTGCTCACTCTTATCACAAGGAGGCCTGAATGCCAGAAGAATAAATAATGCTTATGATCCTTGTCTGACGTATTCATAGCCTCAAACAATAAAGAAACTGAAAAATATTAGCGTAAGAGAAGCAAAGCCATACAGTGTAAGATAAAGCACTCGAGAAAAGCTTTACTTAAAGTACGTGTCATGACTTAGCATCCAAGGAACATTTTTCACCAAGTGAAAGCATGATAAATTATGCTAGTACTGTTTTCTCTTCCATGTGGTTGCTGACAGATGTTTGGAAAAGAAAATCTTCCTTTCTGCTTGACCTTAAAAGCTGTATATTGTATATTTATAATGTGAAACAGTAAAACATGCAACAAAAAAGGGAGTTCTTTTGTGATAGAAACAAAACACTTTTGCTTTGTTGCTCAGATTGCATAGAAAAATATTAAAAGTTGTTTGTCCTAATAATATTAATAACAACAAAAATTACAATAATACAATAATAATAATACCACTTATCACTTGAAATGCATAACTAGAGTGAGAAAAAAAGCCATTGATTCCAATTTGTTTTGCTATACGTCTGCAATGGAAAGAGGATTCTGCAGGCAGGTTGTGATAAAAACATACCTATTTTCCCGTATTTATCACCACATTTAATCCATTCTTCCCAAGCAGCTCTGTAAAATGTGTACATTTCTAATAGGGGCAATATTCTCTCAGGGTTAGGCTGAGTGAAAAACAGTAGTAATAATTTACATGAAAGTGATTCATGTACGGGGAAAGCTGAAGGAGGTGGGTGTGGGGAAGCGAAGGGATGGAACAAAGGAATACATGAAACATAACACAGGAAACAAACTAATCTAAAGACATGGAAAGACTGGTTATTTTCGCACTAGGAAAACTTTCTTAAAGAGGAAGAGTGATTAAGTTTAAACAAAGACAGACACAAAAATACAAGTAGCCTCAACAGGAAGAGAACCCTGCAATAAAGGACAAGTGTCTCTGGGGTACATCCATAAGGAGTTTCATGCCTTGGAGTTCCTGGAGAAGCAAACACTATTTTTCTGTAATTTCTCAAGTTTAAGTGGACAACCAGATTTTTCTACATTTTAGGAGAAAATCAGAGAGATGTCAGTTTTTTCACATTTCTCTGATACGTAGTACACGGACAGCACAGGCTTGGACAATAACTACACTGAATAACACAAGTGTAAAAAAACCATAATGAGCTCAGGAAAAGTAGGACTACAGAACACGTAGGACTACAGTTTGTCAAAATACAAATAATTTCCAGTGGAAAATATTTTCCTTTTTCCTTTTTTCTTTTAAATTTAAATTTCAGAGAACAAACTACTTCATTACATTACCAATATTCACATTCTTATTTGAACGGAATTACTTCTTGAATTTAAACAGTCTGGAAAGTAATTCCATCCAAAGGCTCCTTAAATAATCTAATTCTATTACAACCAAACAGGGCAGAATAATTGCATCAAAGTATTTTTACTCCATTTATCTTGTAGCAAATATTTGATATGGAGTTCGGTAAGTATCATGCCGAGAAGTTATACTGTTAACAGGGTGTCTGTTCCTGAATGTAACTACTGAGTAGTAAATTTTGGGAAATTATGCCATAAATGTTAGGTAAGAAATGAGAGGAAGAAACATAAATGGAGGAGGAATGAGTGGGCAAACAACTCTGAAGCTGGACACTGAGTCTGTAAATGTGACAGGTAAAGTTTACATCTGATGACATAAGATGTTGCAGTTATTAAGGAATTTTCTGTGGTTATCTTCCCAAAGTCAAAAATCCAGTGAGAAATTAATATTTGCATTTTTTTCCTTCCTTGTAACAGCAATATTCAATAGATAAGGATAGGTAACTAGCCTATATAAACTAAATCTGTCAACTTTAAAAGTTACCTTGGGTGTTTGATGTATATCCATCTTTTTAATTAAAGGACACATAACTTTTAATGATATTTTGAATAGAAATCAAAATACTAGGATAAAAAGATAATTTGCTTAAAAATGTAATGGGAACTTAGCATTGAAAGGCACATCTGGGTGAAACAGGGAACTTTGCTTCATGCAATCCTCTTTTAAAAAGAAGTGGGCTACAAATGAGACAGTGTAAATCCTTCCTCCCTGTGTTTGCCCTCCACATGCCCGCTCCTTACCGCACTGCTACCCAAGAAATATCACTGCCACAGAGCAGTGCTGGAAAAGTCACTAATGTATTACCACGGCCAGCCAGCAGAGCTCTCTAGAATTTTTTCATTGTTAATGAATTAGTAATACTTGGAAATGTTTATAAGGCTTTTCACAAAAAAAAAAAAAAGTTTCATTATACCAATGGGTATTTGTACCTTTGACAGGCTTCTTGGCAACTGTTCTAAAAGCCATATCTTTGAAAAAATTATTATAAGGGGGCAGCTTATTAAATTTTGTAAATCATAAGGCCGTCTGCAAATGCAGAGCACTGCAGCTGATTTAGTTGTTGGCCTAGAAATTCTACTGTTAGAACCATTAAACAGGTCCAGAGTTTAAGTTGCACAGTAAATTATACACAGAAGAAACAGGCACAGCATCTTGCCTTGAGTTTCCTACCATTAAACCCTGGACTGGCTGTGTTGCAGCATCCAGAGACTCTGACACTATACACTGTTTTTCGGCTACACTTAAAACAGTGATACACTACTTTCCACAGCCTTGGTCAGTCCAGGCAGCTGAAAGTTACCACACTTTTCCTGAAGCCAACGATAAAGATAAAAAAGAATAAACTGGACTAAGAGCAAAGCTGGTGAAATGCCAGTGAGGAGCCCCGAGCCAATGCCCTATTACGGGTCTTCCTTTCTTACATCATAATTTACTTAAAATGCTATCTAAATCAGCCTTGTGTGGTCCTTATCATCTTGATCTCTGCAAATGCTCTAGCTGCTGTTCCTTAACACCAGATGGAACTTTACAAATAAAGCACACTGCCTGCTCAGTTTGCAAAATACTAAAACACAAGGTAATTACTGGAGAGTGAGATAGCAATGCAAACTTTAACTGAAGACAAAGGAAACATTGCTTCTATATTTTTTCTGCAGTGTTAAAGGTCAGCATGGAGTAACCAGAATACAATTAACAAACTTACATACTCTCTTTTGATGAATGCCAAGCTAGATGCACATCAGGTAGCAGCCTCGAACAAAAGAATGGTAATTCAACTGAAGTGCAGTATGGATTGTTTTGATTCATGGTTCTTAACGAACTGCTTTCTCCCTCTACTCTGACTTACCGTGCCTTGTGCTGAAGTGCAGTGTGATTAGAAAGTGCCACTGTGGGCTTTTGTGAGCAATGGAAGCAAAAAATTCATTCAAATAGGATTGGTTTACTTTGACTCAGCAGCTCTCTTGGAGCTTAGTTTTCTTATATCTAGCAAGCAATTTTTTCATAATAGCCAATACAGGACTCAAGATTTTTACATTCAGCATTGGGCAGGCTGTCCTTGCATATTTAGGTTAATAACTGAAATACTAATCTTCCATAGTTTAAATAAATAAATGAAAATCTGGCTACAAGCTGAAAAATGTAAATCACTGTATATGAATTGTCACCAGAGGGAACTATTAATTCATGCAGCAGCTTTCAAGGTTGGAGTGATATGGACTGGCACACCATAGAAGTACACAAATGTTTAGAAAACAGAGGACTGGCAGCTGTGTAATGACTAATCAAAGGTTAAAAGCACAGAGACATGTGACACAATTTGAACTAACACAGCAATTAAAAACAGGCAAAGAGTATCTTCTGAAATATTTCATAGATTTTGTATGAAAAAACATTTACAGTATATGACCCTAATGTATTTAAAAGATTAATTTTGTTGAAAGGAAATAAAATGTGATTCAATAAAGACAAGTCCACTGTAGGATGGCATAAACAAATGAACCCATCAGTGACCCATTATAGAAAATCCCCCAGTCTAAAACAATAGTATTTTGATGTTTCTTTGGCATTATTCCTACCTGTCTTGGCAGAAGGTTCTGCTGCTGGTCATGCAGAAAAAAAAAAAAGAACATTCCCCAGAAACATTTTTGTCAAAGCTTCTCAAAGTAATTGGTTTTGTTAAAAAAAGAAAAAAAAAGCCAATGAATTGTTAGCTCTTTAGCAGGGACATTTGAAAGGAGAACATAACAATGGGTTTGAAAGCAGAGATCTCAACTGAGTAATATGCTACTGAAACTAGTAATTTGATAAATTCCACCAAACTTCTCTCTTCCATCCTCTCTCATTTGCTCTTTAGTCCATCTGAATCTCAATGAATCCTACCCACCTGTAGTTGACAAGACTTACTGCAATTAAGATTAGCAAACAGTAACAGTAAGAAGAAAAAGGGAAATATATTTACAGTGTCAGTCAGTACGGAAAATAATAGCATGTTAGCAGGAATAATACTATATGAAAAATATTGACTTTGTTGTAAATGAAAAACTAAATGCAATTTCACAACAGCACACTGTCACAATGACAAATATTATATTGAATAGTGATAATAAACATACATGTAAAACAAGCAATGTAATTGTTTTTCGTAGAATTATAGAAACATAGAATGGCTTGGTTTGGAAGGGACCTCAAAGATCATCTAGTTCCAGCTCCCCAGCCAAGTGCAGGGACACCTTCCACTAGACCACGTTGGTCACAGCCCCATCCAACCTGGCCTTGAACACATCTAGGGATGGGGCATCCACAACTTCTCTGGGCAACCTGTTCCAGTGTCTCACCACCCTCACAATAAAGAATTTACTCCTAATATCTAATCAAAACCTACTCTCAATTTGAAGACATTCCCCCGTGTCCTGTCACTACACATCCTTGTAAGAATTTGTTCAGATGCTGGAAGGCTACAATTAGATCACCACAAAGCTTTCTCTTTGCCAGGCTGAACAATCCCAATTCTCATAGAGAAGGAGCCTTTCCACATAGGAGAGATACTCCATCCCTCTGATCATTTTGGTGGCGCTGGTTGGGACTCACTCCAACAGGTCAAGGTCTTTCCTGTGCTGGGGATCCCAGAGCTGGATACAGGACTCCAGTTGGGGTCTCATGCGAGTGGGGTAGAGGGGCAGAATCACCTCCCTCAGCCTGTTGTTACACTCCTTTTGATGCAGCCCAGGATGTGATTGGCTTTCTGGGCTGCAAGTGCACATTGTCGGGTCATGTCCAGCCTCTTGTCCACCAGCACCCCCAAGTCCTTCTCAGCAGAGCTGCTCTCAATCTGTTCATCCCCCAGACTGTATTGGTGTTGGGGGTTACCCCAACCCAGGTGCAGCACCTTGCATTTGGCCTTGCTGAACCTGATGAGATTCCCATAGTCCCGCTTCTGGAGCTTGTCCAGGTCCCTCTGGATGGCATCCCATCCTTCAGGTGTGTCAACCTCATCACTCAGCTTGACGTCTTCTGCAAATTTGCACTCAGTCTCTTTGTTTATGTCATTAATGAAGACATTAAATAACCCTGTTCCCCATATGGATCCCCGAGGGACAGCACTTCTCACTGATGTCCATTGGGACTGAGTCATTGACTGCTGCCCTCTGGATGCAACCCTAGTCTATGATGAGACTTTGGTTAACCACTCTGGATAACCACTTTCTTATCCATCATACAGTTCACCCATTGAATGCACCTCTCTCTGCAGTTTAGAGAAGGATGTTCTGAGGGACCATGTCAAACGCTTTACAGAAATCCAGAATAAATTAAATCAGTAGCCCTTCCCTTGTCTACTGATGTACTCACTCCATTGTGGAAGGCCGCAGGACCTGCCCTTGGTGAAGGTCTTGAATCACTTCCCTGTGTGATGTGCTTTAGCATATCTCCTAGGAGGATGTGTTCCATGATCTTCCCAGACACAGAGGTGAGACTGATAGGTCAGTAGTTCCTGGGGTCCTTATTCATCAGCAGTGTTTATCAGGGGAGTACCCATTTATTGACCTTCCTTTTCTGGCCAATATACCTGTAAAAGCCCTTCTTGTTATTTTTTGTGTCCCTTGCCGGGTTTAGTTGCAGCTTCACCTGGACCTTCCTCACCCTATCCCTACACAACTAAACTTTATACTCTTTCCAGGTTACCTGTCCTTGTTTCCACTGCCTGTGCATTTGCTTCTTTTCCTTTAGTTTGACCTGCAGTTCCCTACCAAGCCATGCCAGTCTCTTGCCTTCCTTACCTGATTTATTGTTCCTGGGATTGCTGGGGATTGCAGTTTTCTTGACAGTGATTAGGCCTCTGTCAGGTTACTACATTTAGTTTTGCGCACAACTTTTTCAAAAAGGCAGACAAATTGGAAAGAGTTCAGAGGACAGCAACATAAATGATAAAAGGTTTGGAAAATAAGGTCTATGGGAAAAGGTTAAGTGAACTGGGCATGCTCAGACTAAAGAAAAGAACACTGAAGTGAGGCATGACATGTCTACAAATACATCGAGTTGCTACAAAGAGGGTAGGGACAAATTATTCTCATTAGTCAGTAAGGACAGAACAAGAACTAATGGGCTTATGCTGCAGCAGAGAACATCTAGGCTAAGTGTAAAGGAAAAACTTTAACTAATAGAACAGTTAGAAATACAACATGATGCCAAAGCATCCTGAAAAACTCCCTCTGACATTCAGGTTTCAGCTTTATATCTGGTAGAGGGAGGATCACACAATGGTTAGGGCTCTAGCCAGCTGCCTTCTGCACTGCAGATTTCTTATGTGACCTTGGGTAAGCCGGTTAGCAGTGCATTTCAGCTCCCTAGCTGTAAAACAGTGAGAAAAGCAATTCCCTAGCTCTCAGAGATGCTGTAAGGATAAGTAGTTAAGGATTCTTAGACACACTGTGAGCCATCTAAGCAACTATACAAATTAAACATTCAAACCTGCCACAGTGCAAACATACCTGAAGGTCCCTTCCTATCCAGAAGGCTTCTGTGAGCTCTGCAATTGGCTTTAGCTGGAACATTCAGACTAGGATGTATTAGCATGATCCAATCTAAGCTGTACCTGAGAAAAGAAAAAGTATAGTGTTAACAATAAATCAGTGGCTGATATGAAAGCTCACTAGCAGCTCAACCTAACTACCTCCTGAAATCAGTGGACTCTGCTGTCACAGTGGAAGAAGGATCAAGACTGAGTATCAGTCAGTAACCATGAAGAGGGACCAGTTATCAGGGTTCTGTCCTAGCTGTCTGCACAAGTTCTACCACAGTGATGTTGCTGAGATCCACCCTGGAAAGCAGATTAAAATCAAGTTAGAAAGGCAAGGAATATTAAAAGCAAAAATAAGGATATTAAAGAAATAGAAAATGTTTTTTTGGTTATGTATTTAGTCAAAGGTTTACTCCTATTTGTTGCTTAATTTCATGAGGGTAGTTTTGATGGCTAAAAGGCAGTTGCATTTTCTATCTGAAAGTAATTATCAAAAATAAATTCTATGAAAACATATCATGAAAAGAATTGAAGGTTTGTGATACTAAAAGTAGATGAGACTGAAAGCTAAAGTACTGTAAATAAATGTGGTCAGTTTAAATTTGTGATTTATTTTCTGTATTTTACCCAGCATGGACTCTGCAAAGAGTTTGATTGCATTGTTATTGTTGTTGTTGTATTCCTGTACAACAATTATGCACTTTCATCTTACTTGTTTGGCTTTACAGACAGACAGAACACACATCTCCCTGGCTGTCAGTACAGTGAGACTCACAATTACAAAACGCTGTATTTTCCAAGCTGTTTTGTCCTGTACCTTCTTCAGCTATAGCCCAACTATTCCTGCTCCCATTAGCTCAGCTGAGACATCAGACTGGGGTGACCTATAATACATGCAGGTACAAGAATTAATTTTCCAAACACGTCTCACAAATCCAGGCTTTGCTACTGTAGTAGAAACATTCACTTTGAAGAGTTTGTACTTAAACTATGCAGTGTAACAAAAATTAAGCATCCTCTAACTCCTCTATTGCAATAGAAAACCCCGAATAAACATGTAAATAAAAGAAACTGATTTGCTATTAGTGTGTAGAACACAAGAGGCAACAAAATAAGTAAAAAAAACACTGCAACATAAAACATTTATGTAAAAATAAACTGAAACCACATCGGATTTCAAGGGCTGAAACATAAAATGGGACACATTTCAAGAAAAGAATAAATGTGTATTCCCATGGGACAAGTGGTTTCACTGACTAGCAGCTATGCAGAAAAAAAAGTGATCTAAACGACAGAATAACTGGAAAGTAAGTCATGAGCCCAGTTGGAGCAAACGAAAAGCATGACACAAGATCCCAGAAAACCTTGACGAGCTACATTAACCCAAATGCTATAGGCATTTCATCTAGGAAGCTAAATGTTTACTGCATGTGATATATGCTTATTCATATGCATCTCTACACTCACTACAAAAGTCTTTCAAGTAGAATTGTGTGAACTGTGGATGGTGGGGTTTTTTTATTCAGTTGAGAAACCTACAACAAAAATTCAGCTTAATATTTGGCTTTATTTTCAAGCTATTTCAGCCATCTTCTAATCCTCTGGGGGGAAATGTAAAGCAGAATGTGAAATGAAAAAGTTTGTTTGAAATAAAGAGCTATAACTTTTTATTTCAAAAAAATAAAAAGTAGAGACAAGAAAAAGACTGGTAAGGAAGAAAAAAATCTCCAAAGGGAAAATAGAGATGCAAGTCTAACTTTGAACTTAGACACCTCCCACAATGTTATCAAGTGACTTGCCAGCCAACCACACATGTATACCAGAGAAACAAGTGAGAATGAGACTGTGGGAAGTGTGGTAACAGTTCTGCACTCATAGTATTTTCTTTTGTCTCATAATACATATATTCGTACAGTTAATACATTAACCAGTTGTATTTTTTCATGTTGCAGACAACAGTTTGCCCGATAGTTTGTAGAGAGTGCTTTGCTAATAAATAAAAATAAAAATTAGAAAAAATTTAAAAAAATAAAAAAAACAACAACAACAACAACAAAGTAGTTACAGAGTTTAATAACGTAGAAGCAGCTTTTGTACACACACTACACAGATGATCTGTGAATCTGTGAGGATTTTCACACATGTACTCCTCAGTGACTCAGTTTTAGTCAAATTATTTTCTGGATTTAGATCAAAAAGGAAGTCATTAAATCCTTACTTTTCTTTTTGAAATGTTCTGTAAAGGTTATTTATCTTAGTTTCTATGGAATAATACATATATTCTATTTCAGACTTCAAGGAACACTGGATGTCATTATAAAAAATAGGACGTTTCAATGTATTTCCTAGCATTGTTTAAAATTGAATCATATTGCAATACATAGAATCATATAATTGTTTAGGTTGGAAGATCATCAAGTTCAACCATAAACATAACACTGCTAAGTCCATGTCCACTAAACCATGTCCCTAAGTGACACACAGTGAAGAAATGTTTCCTAATATCCAATCTAAATCTCCCCTGGAGTAACTTGAGGCCATTTCCTCTTATCCTATCTCTTATTATCTAGGAGAAGAGTCTGGCTACCACCTCCTTTCAGATAGTTGTAGAGAGTGATGAGGTCTCCCCTCAGGCCCCTTTTCTCTAGGCTAAACAGCCCCAACTCCCTCAGCTGCTCATCATAGGACTTACTCTCTAGACCCTTCACCAGATCTTCTCTGGACTCGCTCCAGCACCTCAATGTCTTTCTTGTAATAAAGGGCCCAAAACTGGACACACTATTCAAGGTGTGGCCTCACCAGTGCTGAGTACAGGGAGACAATCGCTCCCCTAGCCCTGCTGACCACACTATTTCTGATACAAGCCAGGATGCCTTTGGCATTCTTGGCCTCCTGGGAGTACTGCTGGCTCATATTCAGCTGGCATGTTAGGCTAAAGTCATAATTAAATATTTCAATAAGTTTCATGTATTTATTTGTATTTGCTTTCCTTCAAGCTTTATGACTTGAATGATGCCAGTAATAGAGAGGAAACATATTTGTCTTTCTCCACTGTCACTCATGACACAGATAAGTAAAATGGATGTAGGTGTTTCTGTTTTGTTTCTTACTAATGAGGCTTTTGAAGTGTTTTAATAGTGAAGAGTTTGACATTCAAAATGTTTGCATCTATTGCCCCCAGCAGGGTATACCATGAAGGAGAATCCCAAAGTTTTGTGCTGATAAGAAATATGGGGGTAATCCAGCAAAGTCAACAACAGTTAAGGAAAAAAAAAATGAAGCAATATAATCCCTCATGTTTAGTGCAGCAAGACACAAGTGGAGGGTCCCTTCAACATACAAATAATGTATTGCCACTAGTGCAGCTAGGGAGTGGTTAGACGGCGGAATGACAGTAGAACCCACAGGTCCCTCAAGAGCTAAAATGAGAGAACAGAGGCAAAAAAATCAGTATTTGCTGTTAACTACTGTTTTCATATGTTCACTTAGGCCACTGCTAAATATTCTACTCCCCTGCATACTATTAGATTATTTAACTTGATCAATTAATGTAATTTTACACTGCTTTGGGGAAGGGAAAATGAGTTAGAGGAACATATTGATGGTTCAGATATGTTTGATTCAATCTTCTCTATCTACAATGAAATGCATACACCACAGTTTCCTTAAGCTCAACGAGAATCAGACAAGGCAGTTTCCTTGCTAACTGCTTCAAGCTCTTGGTAGGTAACATTTAGCTTTAAAAAATAACCCTTTCAGCCTATTCTCTACTTTGTGTTACCAGCTACTGAAAATGCGTGTTCCTTCCTTGCTGGCATGTTTCTTTCCTCTTTTCTCTGAGCTTTTGCTTCTCTGTCACAAGCTTTCAGACCCCTAAAAACACAAAACCCAAGAAAATCCTTCCACACTGGTATGTATTTCAAATATCCTGCTGGTGACTGCTAATGTTTCAGTTGTCTGGTTCCACTGGGGCATTTCACAGGTTCCCACCTTTATGCCCAAATGAAACAATGCTGTTTACATTCCCTAATGAAAATAGAAGGCATAACCAACATCAAACATATCATGAACAATTGCTGTGCGTTAAGAATCCTGATGGAGATAACACAGCCCTAAGCTAAGCTACAATAAGAGGGCTGTTTAGAAACAGTGTCTTAAATAATAGATCAGAAGATCACTTTTGCAAGGACTGGAAAAAAAAAAGAAACCTGGCATATGAAGACATGGAAAAGTACTGTCAGAAATAACATTGCTTAGACGTCCAACCTTTTAGCTGTAGCATTGGCTTAAGAAGGTAAGAAAATCTGTTTAAAATGTTGACTTATAACCCTTTTTCTCTGATAAAAAAAGGAATGCAAGGAAAACAAGGACAACTGACTTAAAAATAAAAAGAAATTGTAGCTCAACTTTACTGTCCCCAATTACTCCAATCTTACTTCAGTTTTAGTAAAAAAATGGCTATTTCTTTCCAAGTGGAGAGCCAAAGCCAAAAAGAAAAAATTCTCACCAAAATTTGTTTAGTTCAAATGCATTTGTTCTCTCAAAAACTAAATAAAAGTTATGTACTGAGCTGTATTTGTTCTCTTCCTTCATCACTAGACAATATTGATATCCTTCCCTGCACCTACACAAAAAGCAGATGTAGCAGCTCATGTAAAAAATCCAACCCCTAGAAAACCAAGGAAGACTTGGCAAGAGCAGCCTTCCCTATGGCAGAGATTGAGCTTGCATCAACAACATTCATGGAAATAATACTACATAATAGAGTAGATAACAAAATGAGTTTCATGTCACTTCACTTTAGATGCCTACACTACTTTTAGACTTCTGCTATTAGACACATACCTTTTTATTATTCACCCTTTTCACCTTTTATGGTCAATAGAGAGGAACAGACATTTTTAAGGTGTTTCTTCTGACCTGTTTTAAATGTTTACGTTAGGATGGGATAAACTGTACTCCAGTAGTGTCTTACTTTCTCTAGGGTGAGTCATAGGAGTCAGACATTTTACACCTTCACTGTAGATATTTGTATTTTGTCAAATAAATCCCAGCCAAAAAGAAAACAAGACCAAGGGAGAAAAAGAGCTAGAAAGACTAAGGAAATATAATAATATTATAGTCCCCAGTATGTAATGTAACATAGAATTTAAAGGCCAAGAGATAACAAATTTAAAGTTAAAAAAGTTAAAAAGTCAAGCAGCATCTGAAAAAGAACTCAAATATTTCAGTTCATCTTCATGAAATGGGTCAGAAGAAACATGCAGTCTTTTCCCCTTAATTTGAGACTGAAAGGTCACCCAGCTCACCACGCCATCAGTGGTACATCTGTTAGTATCGTCATAGGTTTCAAAATATATGAACTCAAGGAATGTTACTCTTTTCCTGACAAAAAAAAGTGAAGCCATTTTCTAAAAGCGTCTTCAGATTATTATTCTTTCTGAAATTACTGTGAATATTCTTTTTCCTGTTTTGGTTCCGTTTCTTTCTAACACCTTCCAAATAATTCTGTTTGTTTTCACACACTGAGCTACTTACAAGCATTAATTCTGGAGGAAAGAAAAGGGGTTAAACTTAACTGCACTGCTGTCATAGCTGTACTCAAAGCTGGCAACTCAGCAAGGGGGTTAAAGTGCAATTAACAGATTTATAGATGAAATCATATCATGACAATGAATAATAATTACTAGAGGGGATTTTTGAATTTTCAAATTACCATGTCATACAAACTCAACAATTTGAAACATTTCTCTTTTTTTCAGAATAGAAAATAATTCAAACAAGGGAGAGGGCAAAATAATATCAAATAAAGAATATTAAGAAAAGAAACTGCAGAAAATTTTCACTCTGTCAGTAGAGAAGACTACTTTTTTCATGCACCTACGGAAAAAGGAACATATCAAAACTTTTTCAGATTTATTCGTGTTACACTTTTTCTCATTTTACCAACAAAAAGAAGTGTGTGGTATTTTGTAAAAGATCACTGCTTAAAAGATCACAGTTTTTGAGCACTGTTTTTTAAGTTTGTAAAGTTTTTTGACAGCAACAGAGGTTGATAGCAAGAGTACTAATGGGAAGAAGAACTGAATATGACAGGGAAGTTTGTAGAGTCTTTTGTCTCTTTTAGACCTGATGTATTTCAGTACTTCAACTGTTCCTAAATACTTTTTTTTCTCTAAACATTTTAGTATTCAGTTATGCAATATTGCACTTCAGGTAATCTTATTTGTAAATGAATCTGTAGGATTGATGCTAATATGTAGTTTAATTTGTTAGGCACAATCTTGGAAAGTCATAAACTCACTTTGCACCTTATCTACTCATATATTAAAGAAGCATAATTTATAATAAACATCTGCTTTACAATACGGATGTGACAGAAGGCATTAGACGAGGAAAATTGACTGTAGGTGTGAGACACCAAACACAAATATGCACATATATAAGTAAGCCTTTAAAATATAGCTGACTGATTTTCTTATGTCAGTCCAAGGATTATTAATATACATGTCAATGTCGAATTTAATAAAGCTGTTCCGTTAATTGTAAATATAGTGTCTTATACTAACACCTGTCAAGGTGTTTCTGGTGCAGAAAATCTTTGTCATAAATGAGCTAGATAACATAAATTATAAGTGAACTAGCCTTTTACCTCGGGAGATCCAAATTCAAATACTGCATTTAGTCTCAAATGAGTTGTTTGTCACACCCCACTGAACCTCCAAATATGGCACAGTTCTGCATGGCTGGAAATCCGGACTCAGGAGACGTGAAGGATTGGAATATCAGGCTGTATCACTAATCAAGATTATGGTGTACTGGCAGAGACAAGTAGGAAAGTGTATGTGTGTATAGCAAATGCCAGCTCCTTCCCTCAGAAGCCAGCACCATTCATGTCTTAAATTCCATAAGCAGGATGTTTGTCAGCAAATTTTGGACAGAAAATAAGATGCTGTTACTAATGACAGTTTTTGCAAATTAACCTCATACAACTGGCAATGATATTCTCCGATCAGAAGCAGCGGTACCCATGTGTATGCCAGTCAGTGCTACTTACCTCTGAAAATGCTGAATATTATTTTTAAAGGCTGAAAATAAAGATCTATGAAGACTGCAGTCTTATAAGTTTCAGTTTTCTACAGAACAGCTCTCAGATAAAATAAAGTTATAGGGAAGCATCTCATTCATGAAAAACAAAGGGAAAAACTCCCAATGGGAAATCAGTAAGAAGTATTTTTAAGCCAATAACATCATATACTAATATCTCTTTGCAGAAATTGTACCCATTTAAAATTAACCCATCCAATTTTCACTGGAGGTAAGACACCATACAAAAAGACTGTCACGGTGCTAGATCTGTGCAAAATCACAAATCACGTTCATTTGTACAAACATACAATGCCAGCTAAAGGCAGCTCCTGACTTGTTCTTGCGCACAACATACAGCAACTATGGGAGAACAGCACCACCTTTACTTAGTTAGCAGAAGAGAGAAGAGGGTGCTGCTAGCATGCTAGACCACACAAACATTAGTAGAGGCTATCGTGAAGCCACATTTCAACTTCAATATCTCATCATTGCATGTTCTCTTTTTTACACGTCTAACTAGACTTAAGCAATACATCATTAAGAGTCACTAGGCTGAACACAGATATGCAAATCTCCAACTTATGAGTAAAATGTTTATATTTTTAGAAAAAATCACAGACAACCCTTATTAGCACAGGGCCAAGTTGTCAATTTGAAAAGCACTAGGTTAACTTTCAACATCCCAAACACAGACTTGCTTTACTACCTCAAAGAAAGCAAGAATGAAACAACATACTCTCAGCAACATCCTTACTTACAGCCTTGCCTATCTGCTTCTCTGGAGTTACATCTCTCTCACACGGATGCGCATACCTTCAAAAACAATAACTAGCAAAACTAGTACATCCATATGGGCACATGTGCTTGCTCTCAGTGCTTTGGATAGTGACAGGTGGCTGAATTTGGGGTGGAGGTTGCTGTTGTTTCAACTGTGTGGTTCCATAAAGTATCGTAACTATCGATCATAATTGTCTTAAATGATCTGAAAGTCAATTTTGTCCAATGAATAAAAGAGACAGATTTAAAAGTATACTTTAAAAAAATTCATGCAGAACCCCAACATTACTGCATTATTAGAGATATGAGAGACCAAAACAATTTTAGAAGAATTCTCTTTCAAAGAACAAAGAAAATCTCAAAATTAATAAAGACCAGTCAAAATTGAATCCAACTCATTGCTCTAAGATCACAGAGTAATTAGAATGACCACCAAGTGAGTATACTCAGTAGTCATTGAAGTGAAAAAGAGCCTACAAGTTTTTTACTGAAATATAGGTAAAAACAATTAAGCAAGTCTTCTAGAAAAGTAAAAAGAAAACCTTAAGAGAAATACTGAAGTATTTAGACTATCCAAATATTATTTTGTACTATATATACAAAAAGATTTCCTGTAGATTTTTTTAAGCAAAAAGCCCACCTTAGTCCATTTACTTTGTCTTTTGATTCTGATGGCACAGAAAGTTCTGAGTCAGAAAGCTTATGTTTTGATCTGAAGAAAAAAAGGCACAAGAATATCACCTGTATCTCTGAAAAGCTTTGGATAAAATCAGAGCAACTGTTTCAAATTAAACAGTTAAGCATGCAGATTTGTGGGACTAATGAATCTGGAAAACATGGCAAGACAGAAAAGGTTATGAGTGTGCTTTTGGTGTGGTTAAGGCTGATCATCATGCCAGCCCAAAATTACAAGGAAATACAAGGAGTCCTCAAAACGGTAAAGCATAAAAGAACATTTATAATGAGAACAGGAGTGTCTCTGTGAAAAGAAAGCCGAAGACAGATATTTGCAAATCTTCATAAACACTTTAAAAGACTTTAAGAAAAGATTACCTAGTCCAAAGGGGCCTTGGCAATGAAAAGGAAATTGTCTCCAGATTCACACCCAGTCCAGTAAGGGCAGTCTGGTCCCCACTGGATAATGAATCATAACTGTTAATGAAACCTGCATGTCAGTACAGTGAAACAGAGAAGGAGACTGTGTAGCCTTAGTAACAGGATATGACATGGCTCATGTCTTTAATTGCAAGAAACCAGCACTATTTGAAAATAAATTTTTTGTTTTAACATACATTGTTAAAACTTAGGCATGTGAAACTCCAGCAGACAGGATCTCCCTCTGGAGGCATTCACAAGCAGCTACTGTTTTTTAGTGACTTCAGGGAAGTGAAGCATTCATTTTTAGAAAACCAGTTCACTAGCTGATAAAATGTAGTTGCTGGTTAAATGACTAAGTTGGAAAAAGTGGATCCCATTCCCTAAAAATAAAAAATATATTTTTTTTTATTACAGTTATCAGATCTGCAAATCAAACACAAGTCTAAGAAAGATTCGAGAGCTGTAGACTCTCTTTCTGGAACATTTGACAGGAATGAGGTAGAACAGATTAAAGTGAGAGATATTGGTACATCAAACTGAATTTTTAACAAGTAGCCTAGAAAAGTATGGAAATCATGATTCTCAGAATAACTGCAGCACAAAGTGGTCCCAGCTCTTGAGATAGGAATGATCATCACCTGTCACTAGTCTTATCTGAAGCCAGAGCTCTCAGGTTTATGTGAAATCCTTTAAAGATACCACACATGGTGAACTTGGGAGTAATATATTAAAAAATGTTGAAAAATGTACAGTAAGACCATTTAGGACTACGAAAATAGAAGACAGTGTTTGGAAACAGTATCTGTAAGGTAAATATCAGTGTTAACCTCATACAGCAAGAACAAAAGCCAAGCTAGAAAAAGAATTCATGTTTGTGACAAGAGGAACTGCACATAGAGCGCAAATCAGGCACAGATTTGTTTATGTTAACTGAAGAAATTCGTTGCTCCTACGCTTCTAGTTTTGTTTCCCTCAGCCACCTTTGCCAATGGATATTACAGCTGACTACATGGTTATGTATATTGTACCCATTCCTGCCAAACATTCTATGTTTAACACAGCAACATCTAAATATGGATGTGAGGATTTTGGTTACAGACAACAAAAAACTCGCAGAGCAGTTTGACATAGGCATACACGTGAGGGCAAGCAATTTGCAGCATCTAGATCTAGAGGTGTTACATCCCATTTTTAGCTGTCTTTCCTTTTAAAAGTTTAGACAATGCTTTTTTCACTGGTCGTTGGAATATGTTGTCTGAATACATAGCTCAGTCTCAGAAAGCTTGTGAAATCAGCCTCTGATCATCTTATAATTAAGTTGAAGGATAACATCAATGAAGCATGAGATCATAACATCTTGACAATTTATTTTTTTATGAGAATTAATTATAAGAAACTGAAAACAAAACTGTGTTTCATGTAAGGAACTTATAGTAAAAAAAACCTGAAAAATTTGCATAAGGATGCAAGGGCAAATTCAAATAAGGAAGTGATAAGAATGGCAAGTTGCCAACAATTAATGTAAAAGTTAAATGAATCTAGCACATAACATCTCTTGCACCTAAATAATTTTCCAATTAATTGTTGTTCATCAGACAGGATGATAGAATGGGTGAAACTTTTTCAACTTTCCTGAGAAGAGGGAAATAAGGAATGCTGTCTGCCATCTTGTCTTACGTGCTTTCAGCAAGGGAACAATTTCATCAGAATAAGTCAAATAAGAGATCACGCTATCTATATGAACAGGATAACTGGTTTTTGCCAACAGCACTTTCATATCTCCAGAGAAACTTACAAGTACAAATTATGATTGAGCAAACCCTGTAAGGGAAAAAAATTAAGATGAAAAATGAAGTTATAAGAAAATTTAAACTACACATAAGTATTGCTCAAATGAATGTATTGAATTTAGAAAAAACTAAGACATTTGAATGTATTTTTCCATTTTGAAATGAAAATTACATTGAAAAAAGTTGATTTTATAAAACCTCTGGAAAAGAAAAAGAGGCTAATATTCAGGACATAATTTTTTTTTCATTAAAAGAAATTTATAGAAGTTTTCATTTTGCTCAGACTAAAACATTTTCCTTAGAATGAAACCAAATGCGATTTTTCCAGTATTGTGATCTAGCCACAAAACCAAAAAAAAAAAAAAAAAAAAAA
>VZRE01001762.1:40625-56922 GCA_013396775.1 Cephalopterus ornatus
AAAAAAAAAGTCCGAGCTTTTCGTGATGATCCCTCTTTTATTCAAGTGGAGAAGGAATATGTAGCCATTATACTTTTCAGATGTTCACATCCTGTAATTAGAGTTACATTACTCAAGCTAAAGTAGTACAGACATAAATTTAACTACAACACAAGTGAAGAAACTCTCTGCTGATCACCCCATTTTAAGATGACCAGTATGTACTTCATGAATACCTCAGCACTAGCACTCAGCAGGTAAGGCTTCCTGATATTCCAGTATTTCAGCAAAAATACTTAGCAGAATATTAGCTGTTTTGTTAAGGAAACAGCTAATAAGGAAAATTTAGAGGCTATTGGTCAACAGTGTGAGCATGAGTGAGCTAATGAAAGACTCTTTCTAAATCCCCTTCCAGGACTCTAAAATAAAGAGGCTGCTTTTGTATGAAACCTTTCACCCCAAGTTTCATAACTTCACAAGCATAGAGAAGAGATTGCTAGACTGGCACAGTATTTGGGTGTGTGAACAGCAATATGCAGTGGATAATTAAGTAAAAATGTGGGTAATAACTACAGGATCATTGATGGGACTATATGCATCACAAAATCTATGCCCAGCCTACAGGCTGAGATTTTACAAGTAATATTACTTTAATTCTTTTAATAATATGTATTCTTCTTCACAGAATTTATCATTTTAAATGAACAGATCTCTGCTAGTGTGATCAAGAGCCTATCTTTCAAAAATACCAGGAAAGTGAAGGCCCCCATATAAAGAAACATTATTTGCAGCTCTCCATCAGTGTTACAGACACTACTCCCCAAGGCTCCATAAGGTTTTAAACAAAAAGAAAGGTCAATAACACAATGATCAGAAAACTGAAAGGGTTCCTCTCTAAAAAAATAAACCCCAACACATAATTGTTGTTGTTGTTGCTATTTCAGCTGTGATTAAAGATTGTGGATAATGTTTTTATAATGGATTCTGTAGGGTTAACACTGTAAGACCTTACCTAGTCCATCAACAAACAGTGGGTACAGCTGAAGTCTTAATGAAAGCCTTTTTTGATTTACCCAAAAAAGTTTAATTTCCAACTGAGTGAAACCTTAAATGTTGTATTTGACGGATGTGGGGGAGGGTAATATTATCTTAACGAGCATGTGTATACTTTCTTGACTGCAAACCTAGACCTCACACAGATTACACGTGTTCATGTATTTATGACAGACGTGCACACATCTTTTTAAATAAATTCCATCTTTAGGTATGTTTCTGTCACTTTCAAGATACCAGTTAGCCCAACAAATAGTAAAAAAATGCATAGGTGACATTTTCCCCTGAGGCATTGAACAACTTTCAATAAAGTTATTATGAAAATAAAGACTAGTCCAGTGAAGCGATCAATAACAAATCAAGACATTTCAGGCATGTCTACAGCAAGCCTTGATTGTGATATGAAAACCCTGGAATAGACTGTCACTGTTATCTCCTGGGCAAGAAGGGGTATAGAACTATCAACAGAGCATATTTTAAAACCAGCTAGCTCTGCTGAGAAGCTGGGATTGGTAGCTCAGTTACAGTTGTCACCTGCAGCACTGCTTTGGGTATCTGAGCTCATCCTTGGCACAGCTCTGCTCTTCAGGATGGTACACCAAGTAGATGAGCTCTAGTGAAGGGTATCTCCAAAGCCAACATGTAGAAATGTTGGCTGTTTTTATACTTGACTCTGTGAGCAATCTTGGTTGTGCTCTCCAGTCACTGTCATATGCTGCACCATGTAATAGTTTCCTTGTGCTTTTTCCTTGAGCCCACCACACACATGAACCCTAACCCACTTTTCTTGCAGCATAAAGCAGTTGACAGATTACATCTTCAACTGGTAGCCTTTCTATACAGAACACAATTGCTGATTTCTCTGAAAGGTACGATGAATGTAGAACAAAGGCAAAAATATGTGCTTAGATTTTTTTCTTTCTTAGCCTTAGCTGGGAAAAACACACTATCTAGATACCTGGACTTTAGAAACAGGGAGGCATTCAGAACCATCCCTTTCTTCCATGTTTCTTTATGGATTGCCTCTAGACAGCACCTGCACACTATGCTACTTACTGTGAATACATTCTTCAGGTGTTTGTCTCTGCCTACAAATTGCACAGAGTGCAGGTGCCTTAGAGAATCCTGGACTACAATCCTGGGTCTGAGGCATAAAATTTAGGCATTGTAAAGCTCAACATTATGTCTCTTTTTTTTTTCTTTTTTTTTTTTATATTGAGCTTTCTAGCCTCAGGCATGTTCAGTCTGCATCCACACCTAACGTATAAGCCATTGCAGCACGTCACACAAGACCCTTACAGCATTTCCCCTCCACAGCTTTTATTTCTTGCCTGCAGCATTCCTATTCTGCAACCCCATCACATAACCCTATACAGAGTACTGTCTGACCTCAGTCACCAAGAATTCAACAGGACATTTGCACTGCACTCTGCAATGCCCTTTTGACTTACTTCTTGTGCTTTTGAAAGATAAAAGATAGGGGATAATTAGCAGAAAGGCCAGAAAAAATTAAAATCTCATAGGTGCTTTTTCCTCTCTCTAAAACCTCATCAGGAATGGGACAGAATTTTACCTTTCACTTCTGCACTTGCTGTTGCTTGCACTAAAAGAATCATATATATGTCATTACCAAAGCTCTGCCTCGCTGTTGTTTCCTAGGGCTGTGAAATCAATACATACTTTCTGAAGCAATAGTTTTGAAACCTAAAATATGAATTTCTTAGTTTATATATTTTCCCAGGTTACAGATTTTCTTTTACCTATGCTTCTGTGGTTTGTACATTGTTAAATGGAAACAAAGAAAGGAATCTTCAGATTTTTGGGAGCAATAGATCATAATAATTCTAATCTGTTGTTATTGAGGAGAAACTACGGGAGTTTTAATCTGCAGTGTATCAATATCATACATCAAACTACCTTCTTCAGAGCAGTTGCAGTCTATCATCACAAAATAATCTACAATCAGTATCCTACACCATTCACAGGTAAGAAACCTGAATATTAAAGCTTTTTGTAATGCAGTCACATTGTATGCAAGGCTGCTTCTTGATAGGTCTCAGTATCCAATAAAAATATGCAAACGTTCATCATATTGCCTAGTACAAAGAACACTTTGTCTTAACACAGAAATCTGAGCTGTAAAAATACATGAAAAAAATTGTTTACTTCTTTACAGCCTCTATACACATTTCAGACAAGCATATTAATGCTATTTACAAGCACTAATGAAAACTTTCAACACTTCTGTAAGACATTAAGATAAACTATTGTTAATACATTGACAGGGGCTGTAACTGCAAGACCAGCAAGGCATAGCAGATACTGAATTATTGTTGTTGCTGTTGTTATTATTAAATCCAGATCCAGATTATTTCATTATCCAGATTACCCAATTTTTATTGAATTCAGATCCATATTGTTCCAGATTATTAAATTATTGTTACCATTGAATTCAAATCTTGGATTCATATTCCTTTTTGCCAGGACAAATAGTGTTCTGACAGGGTAGCCCTATACTGTGATCAGTAGGACCTTACAGAATTCTTATTCCATGAGGTTATTGATAGCAAACAACTGAAGTAAAGAAAGAAAGAAGATTGGAGGCATCATTGGCTTTCTGCTCTGCTCCTCTCTTCCCTCCACTCCCACCCCCTGCCTCCTCTCTCTCTCCTCCTTGATCACTTTGTACAAGAAATTAATTCCAATAGAAATGTAAAATTTGAAACAAAAACAACCTGAAAAACAGAAAGAAACAAAAGCAAACAAAAACCCAAACAAACAAACAAACTAGGAGACATAAAAGGTCACAGTTCAGCTGCATAAGGAGATGAGCATGAGAAGAGCATGAGATGAGCCTTACTAAGTAAGCAATCTTTAGCTCACACAGGAAAATCCGCAAGGTAATCAATTAAAAAAAGGGTGCAAAGTAAAACTATCTCAAGATTGGAGGCCAAGACTATGCCACTTTGTCCTTTCCCTTGCTTGCTCAAGCTGAAAGACAAAACTGAAGCAAACCATGCCCCTCCTGCAAATTCAGATTTCTTTCATATGAGAGCAAGGGCATGGAGAAGCAAGGGAGGAAATGTCATTCCCAAATTGGAATGACAGTGCAACAGATAGATTCATCGGGGCCTGAATTTGAGAAGCACTGGTATATTCCTCAGTGTAGAAAAGCCCAAGATGATGTTCCATAAATTGCAATTCATGGTCCAAGATCTAACGAGACTTACGTATCTCAGTGAAAATCCTAAACAATCAAACAAATCCTCTGAGAAGTTTTATGTGGTCCCAGAAATGTTAAAAGAATTTTCTCAATAATTTGAAATGAAGACTGATAAAAAAGGATGCTGCTAAATTTCACAGGATGGCTGGTGTGTGATTCAGAGATTCCAGGAATGGCCTGGGTCAGGTTGGGGTGGAGTTAATCATGTTCCTACCAGTCCATACAGTTCTGTGTTTTAGATTTGTGACAAAAATAGTGTAGATAGAACACCAGTGTTTTATCTGTTGTTGAAAAGTGCTTGCACAATGTCAAGGTCTCCTCTGTTTCTCACTCCGACACCACAGCAAGTGAGGTGGGGTGTGGGCAAGAAGCTGGAACAGCACACAGCTGGTCAAAACTGACCGAGAACTTACCGTATACCATACAATGTCATGCTCAGCAATAAAACTGTGGAGGGAGGGAGTTTTTCCAGTGTAACCATTGCTCAGAGACTAACTGGGTATCAAATTTCTGGTGGGAGGTAGTGAGTAACTGCTTTTGCATCACCTCATGTTTTCCTTGGGTTTTTTGACCCACATGGTTTTTTGCTCTGTGTTTCTCACCCCCATTCCATTGAGGTTGTGGGTGAATGAATGCCAGGGTGGTGCCAGGTGGGGTCAACTCAACACAAGAAGATTACTTAATCTAAGATAAACCAGTAATAGAGATGAAAGATAGAGCAGCTGAAATGTAAATGCTTAGGAATCCCAGAGAGGCTCTACAGAAAGCAACAGGTACATGTAATCCAAAGACTAAGCACAACCAAGTGCAGAGCTTTAGTGGAGCAAATAGATGAGTAATTTACTGATATGCATGGAGAAAGCACAGAAATAAGAAAGAAGCACCGAAAACTTCCCAAATAATCAAACAAATATAACTCATAGAAGTATTAAGGCTACAAGGAAGACTTGAAAGCTCACTGGTGAAAATGCTTCGCATATGATGGCATATACAACTGTTGACATAAAGCGAAATCAGTATGCTAGGTCAAAAAAGCAAGTATTGATACAAAGATTTTTTTTTGCATATTTATCACAGCAATACAGTGGAAATTAGGAAAAATAAATGGTTTACATAATGTGGACTATCACCAACTGCAAAAACAAGATCATAGAAAACATAGGCAATTTAAAGGCAGATAGCAAGTTGACTACATGAAGATTTCCTCAGCATTACATAAGCAAAATAGCCTGCAGTAAAGCTAACCTATTTTAAAATTGTATGGTGATATTTTTAATTACAACTGAAAGCACAAAACCCAATAAAACTATTAATGTTGGAATTTCAAGCATCTTGTTTAACACAGGAACAACATTTTCAGATAAAAGGAGTTAACTAAAAACTTCGCTAGAGTTCAGGCAGAGAGCAGTGATTCACAGTCTAATAAAAATTTAAAAACAAAGAAACCCCAAACACATGAAGCAGGCAAACCCACTGTGGTACTTGTTTGCTCAAGGTTAGCATGATGTTTTAGAAAAGCTGAAATGGCTTCTTCTGTGTTACATATGAAGATAGCTGAAGCAGTGTTGGAACAGCATCTGTCTTCAAAAATGTCCAGTGCATTAGAAGAAAAAAAAAATATAGAAAGAAGAGGAGCAAATAAGGATGTGATAGATAAAGACATCTTTGTGAAAGTCAGAGAAAGCATTGGCTAAGAAGTGTGGTAGATATTGAAATGTCAGGCAAAATACACGTTTGTGTAGACTCAAGCTATTTGAATAAAACATAAAATGTGCTCACTGCCAAATGTCTACAATCATGATATATTGCCTGTCTTGGCAATAGCAAAAATTAAAAATTACAGGAAAAAGACCTGATGCCAAATTCTAAAATGCAAAAGATAGATATTGGCAAGTATTCCTGAGTAGCAGAAGTGACTACCTCACCACATTCTGCACAGCAGAAGTGTATCCAAATTGTCTGAGGATGTTCCCCGGAATGAAAATTAATCCAACTATATCATAGCTAATGTTAGGCAGACACACTATTGTAGAGGGTATAGCAGACTCCGATCGTAAGTTGCTTTTCGTGATACAGGAATAAGGGAGATCAGTCACAAACTGCATAAGTACAAGATGACTTCATGATGAGCAATGCTCAGTGCAATACAGGTCATATAGAATGGTCCTTTTTTTCCCAACACCCCGAAATCTAAGAAAGTAAATACAAAGTGAGATATGTCTTTACTTGAAGTACTAATTACTCAAATGCTACTAATAATTACAAAATGCATTTATGGGGAGGGAGAAACAACCTGTGTGTGCAAATCTTTGAAGCTACTGCTGAAAGATGTCATATGACAAATAGTTCAATAAAACATAGTCATTAAATTTATCAATACAGAGATGTGAACATAGAAACTGCTGTCACTGGATGCCAGTGAGATGGGACACAGGACAGTACTCTTACAGAAGAGTCCACCTGAAGCTGTCCAAGTCTGGGATTACTAGCATTACCCAAATCCAAATAAGTCAAAACATAAAAGCAATTTCTTATAACTGTGTTTGCATGCAAAAAGTTTGAACAATATGGTCAAAAGATAGAAAACCTATTCCAGTAGGAAGTACCCATAAATCACTTGGGAGTGTTTTTTAAAAAACACTGTCAGTCACAGAAAGCCTTTAGTGTATGCTACTGAAACTGCAATGTGTAAGCATGAGAGAGACTGACAAATACATTGCTGATTTCTTATCCAGAGCAGCCTTGCAGTGCACAACTACAGCAACTTAGCAGGAACGTGAAATCCCTAGCCTGATATTAATGCAGAAAATGCAGAGAGATAGAAGCATCAGCCAAGTCTGCTATGTGCAGTTTCAAGGTAGAAGCTACAACATATCTAAGAACAAATGATACAAGACACAGATTTACAAGTGCTTGCATCTATCATTCTGTCACACTCTGTCAGGACAGCCAGACGCTGTGGGAGAAGCCTTGTCTGCTTCCCAAGAATACAAGAACTGCCCAGATGAGCTGAGTATCCAAGATAGCATCATATATAAAGTCAATTGAATCATAAACCCAAGGTCAGTAAAAATAAATTCCCTCAGGTACACACTGAAGCCCTGCAGGAATAACATCCTGTTCCTCCATAATGCAGTAACATTGCATGCTCTATGGCAGTGCTGTACTAAGCCAAGATATTTGAGATCTCAGGAGTAGCTTTGTAATGCTTATGATGAAAGAGAAGCTAGGCTACAGGACAACATGCCAGCTAAAGGTTCTTATTTTAATGACAGTACTTGATAAAGGGCAATGAAATCACACAACATCCCAACAGACTTTGGAGCAGACCTCAGCCACAACTATAACTGGGTATTTTGTTCACAAGTCAACACAGATTATTTCTGCGTTAAAGCCTACTGTTTGAGGGGCAAAATTCAGATTCTCTAAATTCTGTTGTCTGAAAATGTAGGCACCTACATGTGAAGCACAAAATCCTGTTAGAGTTACTGATTATATAACCGACACAGACAAGGAAGTCCTTTGGGCTGTTCATCTGAAGTATTTTTGCCTGTTTTACAGAGGATAATTATTCTTCAGTCTCCAGACAGATGTGTTGACAGGCCACTAACAACTATTTTGGAAGTTTAGACACCTGGTGCACATATAGGTGCATAGATACATTACACATAGTTTAGATATTTTAACCTTGAGCTGAATTGCACCCTAATGGCATATTCACGTCACTTAACTTCAGTTTTCTAGAATTCAGCATACGGCTTCTTTTTGGTGACTTCTTTCTTTCTGTAGTCATCAAAAGCTTGAGGACTAAGCCATTCCAGAGGCTGACTTATCAAACCTACTAAGGCACCTCTCTTGAGATATCATATGCTTATTAGGAGATACCTATTTCTCCCTACTGACTACAGACACAGCCTACTGAAGGAGACTAGGAAGGATTAATGTGAAGTGAGACAAATCCCACCCCAAGACAATTCCATAGCCACTACAGCAAATGCTGTAGTGACACATTTTAACAGGTATGGTATCTTATATCATAACTAAATATGTTAGAGCAGGAGCTGAACAATTTGGGTTTCCTGCTATCTTTTGTGCCCGCATGCTCTCTGGTCGGACCTCAGGGCTTTCCCCTGTACATTACATGTTTCTAAGCAGCAGAAAGAAGAGTACCCTTAAAAGATTCCTAGGAAAGAAACAAATGAAAGCACAAGAAGGAGAGAAGCATGTTTTACAGAGCCTTGATGGCATGAATTGTCAAGCTCACTAGTGAGAGAGGTGCAGGGTAAAATGTTCAGGGAAACCACATCAAAGAGAATCTAACATTCCATTCTGGGAATCAGACATTTAGAATTCACTTATTGAAACATTCCTTCATTCATTAGAAATGGATAAATGGTTTGCAAAGGTTTATTAACTAAAATGGTTAGTCATTTTTTAAAGATTCTAATGGAATAGTAGACAGCTTGCATCTATCTATAATAAATTCTAATGAACAGATTATTACCATCTATACAGTATTTATTAATAGTTTACCAGTGTATTATGGACATTAGTACCATCTGCTGCAGATAATTAGAACCATGTTGATAGGTGTTTGAACTGATTATAAGACGCATATGACTCAGCTAGACTTCATTATAAATGATTAACCATTTTAAAGAATGATTTTGTAAACTTATTATAAACTATTCATAAATTAATTTTTATTTAAAAGAGCATCAGCTTTAACTGTTTTTCAAGATCAGATGATATACATCTAAATATATGTTTTGCAGTCAAGAAAAACTACCAGGTTAAGCAATAAGCCTTTAAAATATATATTAGGGTCACACATTGAATAAAAATTGCCACAAGTACAAAAAAAAGACTGAATTATGGAGTAGCCTTTCATGATATGTGCGATCTCGTATGCTGCTCGTTTAAGTGATTGCCATGACTAATTTATGTTCACATTTAGCTTTTGTTGGCATTCTGAAAAATATGCTATTAAAATTACTCAAACCAAGGGCATAAAAAAGTGTCTGGGTTGAGAGTATTTATGCCAAGCTTTGTTCATGATTGAAAAAAAAAGTTAAATTAGAATCTTTAGTTCAATTACATCATGAAAGCAGTAATAAAATTAAGGTTTATGATAAAAACACTAACAACAATGGCAGCATAAATGAGCACCACTAAAATAGCCTCATCATTGACAGAAAATGTTCACATACAACACAGGCTTGTACTACAGATGGACACAGCTTAGCTGAGACGTTCTCAGTGCTTTAGCTGTTTACTTAGGCAGCAAGAGTTCTAAGAAATAGTTGCTATGCCAACCCATCACAGGACTATATATACACATTCATGACCAGGGCTTATTTTGAGAGCTCTGTTACCCTTTCTTCCAAAAGTTTAAATATGCTACTGCTATATGGTTTCCATTAAGGCAAAACTCTGTAGTCTGTGGATTACAATTCACAACCCTGATTTTTGCTAAGATAGGGTGTGGAGTATCTGGAATAACATGAAGACATTTCAAATAAGAAGCAGAACAGCCCTTTGACGTCACATTTCTACAATCACTGAACAGACTGTTCTATTTGCAAGCCTCTAAAGATTTGGTGTTCAGATGATAAAGGGCACTGCTTTTTATAATCTATTATTAACTGTCATGTGTGTATTACTGCAGGAGTTCTCTGAAGAGAAAGCAAAGCATGTTTTCGTGGTGTGATGATGAAGTGCTTTTTTGTACCATTTACTAGAACAATTTGCCATATTAACTCCTTCCAGTCAGTTTTATTTTTGTAATACAGGAACAAGGTGCAGTAACTTACCTCTGGATCTTAAAAGTGATGTATTCAGAGAAATCATGCCTTTAAAAAGAATTAAAAATCAGAGATGGAGCTCTTTAATTACCTTATTCTGTTTATATTACTGTAGGTGTTTTTTTTTTCAAATGCATTTGAAATTTCAGTCTCTTTATTTCATAATTATTGGATGAGTACATGCAGCACTGCCATTTCAATTAGATTTTGATGGCTGATAAAACCATTGTTGACAGCAAGTACGCAAACGAATGAAGGGAAACCAGATTAGCAATGTTTGTGTCATTGCATTTAAATAAAACTAAATGTTCTGTCAGAAATGTGATAAAATCTGAAGAGAGAAGAAAAACAGTAAATGGCATAGGAGGGATGGGATCAGGTAAGAGATAATAATCTTTCTTTAGACATCTTGGTTTTCTGAAGAAGAGCTATTCCCTTTTGAGACATAATTTTAATTTCCAGAGAGTGTAGCCACTTCTCTTTCATACTAGAAACTCACAAACATTTATATATGTCTTCTAACAAGTATTTTGAAACTATACAGACTTCTTGAAATGTGAGAAAAGCAAGAAGATGGGAAAGATCTTAATGCAGATATAGAGAGCTCAACCCACTAGAATTGATAAAGGCAAGAAAAGCCATTGTGATAAATTCCAAAGGTTAAGACATTCTGTCTATTCTAAAGATCATTGTGAAGGGGAGAGGAGAGGAGAGGATGAGTGTGATAACACCATTTAAGAATGAGGATACACTTTTCAGATGAGAATCTGCATCAGACAGTTGTTCTTTTTAAGAGTAAAAGAGAGCAGCACTGAAGCAACTGTCTCTTGTGTCTCTCTGAAATGAATGACATATTTTGTATTCATTCAAATGTCTATAGAGAGGATGCATGAAACTAGGGGACAAGGGAAAAAATATATATTAAATGCTCTGAATTAAATACAGTTGGTTTACCACAGGCTGAATGCAGTTCTCTGCTCAATCTCAAAGCCTGATTCAATTCAGTGTTTTTTTAGTTATTAGAGGATTGGGGGGGGGGGGAATATTTTTCTAGGAAGCAAAAAATTAGGACCATTTTTCAGTGAAATAACTTTAGTTTAAAGATTTGCATGTTTTTATTGTTAGAAAAATCATATATTTCTTGCTAAAAGTCTATAGATAATTCTGACTTCTTAAAATTAATTTGGTTTTTTTACATCTCATAAAATTTCCTTAATTCCTTGTCTTTTAGACATTTTTCTTCACACATTTTCTGCACATCATTATCCTGTTTCTTGCTCTCCTTCATGATACAACACAGACTCTGCAGTTCCTATCCAAAAGGGATCTTACTCTTTGTCTTAACTAATCCCCCACTGTATTTGACAAATCAAGCCAAATGCAGTTCACAATCTTTATATGTGCCTCCTCACTAAGAAATCATTGCAACACAACTTTGAGGAGCATTAAAAAGAAAATACACTGACTTATGCCTCTCACTAGCACAAAGTGTGAGCTTACTTGCACATATAAGGACCAAGATTCTTGAAATTGCCTGCAGCTACACCCCAAAATTCAGTCTTCATTTGAGAACCATGGATGTAGTCCACTAAAACACAAAAAGGAAGGACTACTGAAACCTTGCTGTTCAGAATCCACATACCAGGTCTGTTGTAGCTACAGATGTTCCAACAGTAGCAACACAGAGAAAGAAGAGCTAGCTCAAGGACCACATCACATCTCTCCTCCGGCCAGTTCAGACTGTGCCGCAGTAACCAGCCATGCTCCAAACTTGCTAACCAACAAGTACCTTTGACTGTCAACAGTGTCATGGTACTTGGGCTCAGAGCAGAGCAGCCAGTGAGAATTTCTACTGCAGAAGCTTTATATGTCTTTGAGGCAAAGAACAGTGTAGATACTGTAAGTAGAGGAGAGGGATAAGGTGGTCGTGATTAGCTTTGACCTTGAAAAGAGTCTTGAAATCTGGATGACTCCCAGGGTAACTGAAGAGAAGGATGGAAAAGAGGGGGGACCAGTTCTGAAGGACATCACAATACACTTTACAAAATAAAAATAGAATAGATATCTACAATTTATACTAAATCTTCAGAATGTAGATATCCATCCTTAGTTTCTGCTTGACCTTTTAATTGCTGTTAAAGACAGAAACTTCTAAATAAATTTGGAAATTTTAAATGTGGTCTTAAATAAATTTTATCTATTATGTTTACTACTACCACTTTATTAGTTTTAAAAGTGATGAAAAACTTTTGTATGTATTTTTCACATGCAAAGGAAAGAAAAATCCTTCCTACTGTACATTAGATCAAATGGTCACATTCAAAACAGTGTGCAGGGCTCATCCTAAAGCCACAATATAGTAAATCAGCAATGGAGCAGAATTACTGCAACACAAGGAGTGTTGGGTTTTTTCCCTTCTCCTTTTTAAATTTAATATAACTGACTTTCCTAAATGATTTATGGGTCTGGGAGTCCTGCCTCTCTTATCCTTTCAGGAGCAATCACAGAAGGCTGGAATAATTTGAAAGGCTGAGCTAAGGGAGAATCTACATCCTTATCCTTATAACACTCTGGTGCTCACTGAACTGTTTTCTCAGACTTCTATTTGAAACAAAACTGCTGATCTCAAAACAGCTGCATTATTTCTGGTTTAGTGCTCAGTCTGTAAAGGGAGAAAAACATGAGAGATTAATGAGATCTTTTTCTTCTTATGTTACTCCGTTTATCTCATAAAATCTATTTCTCAAGTCTTTCTTTCCAGATCTGCCTGATACCTCTTTGTATCCTCCAGCACCCCTCTTCAATTTCTCTTTTTTTTTTCAGTGCTCCCTCAGCAGCTTCTCAAATTACCATGTTATGAGAGTAAAGGTAATAGTTAGTTTCACATTTCTTGATAGATTCCTCATAGTCACAAATATCTAACTACAAACTAAAGATGAAGTAAAAAAAAAAAAATTCTGCTGGCACTAAGAAAATTTTTATAATTAACCATTCTATTCCAGTAAATTAGTTGTTTTTTAGTTACTCATAGAAACAGTGTAAGTCAATATGGTTGAATATGAAAGTCTCTTCAAGAACTGTTAGATCTATAAAGGACATTGTAACATGAAACTAAAAATAAGAAAAATAGTAATATACGGTCATTCTAGTCTCTTTGTAATTTTTATTCTGTCATAATCAAAATTGATAGCATTGTTGAATTCTACTAACTGCCGTGATTATCCATAGTTCATATATTCCTATGAAGTAAATACTAATGAATCTTACTGCATTTTTGCACAGTGAAACTCCTATGCTACTGCAAATAAGGAAACTGTACATAAAAACAACACACATACACACAAAACAAACACAAAACCAAATCAAACAGGAAACAAAACAGCAGCTCTGCTCTGGAACACAATATGTTTGTGTAAAGCAGTCTGTAGTTCCCTCTCAAAGCACAGAAGAAATTCCCAGATACTATGATCATTATAGGAATTTCAGCAGCTGCCGTTTCAAATCCAGTAAGAGTTAGCTTGATCTTACTTTCAGTCACAAATATCCGTGGTATCTTGGGCATTAATTATATAAGTACGTGCATCTTCCTAGATCAAAAAACTTCAGAGAATTGAAAGAAAGGAGTTAGAATAAGATGTGACAAATGATAGTCACATCAATTAGTGATCATCTGGGATATACTCACCTATTGCCCAGGTGAGGGCTGTATAAGGACCTGGGTAGAATAGAGTAGAAAATTCCAATATAAGTAATTAAATACAAGTCTGATCCCCTGCTGCAGTTTTTCGATTAGATACAATAATCTTCTCTGCTCCCCATTATGCATTTTTGTGGTGGTGCTCTGCATTGTTAAGCATTTACTGAATTTGTAATAGAGATGTGACTACGTGTCTGCCCTTTATCAAGATATTTTATATGTTCATTTTATTAAATGCATTTTTAATCTTTCTATATGAAAAGTGTTTATACATATAAGTCATTATCATACCATCTATCTTTATAATGCCTAAAATTAATAATAGTTTGTGGTATGTGATCCATCCCAACACAGTTCAAGGGCAATTTTGTTAAATTAAAACGGGTTCCCAGTGGTGTTAATGGTTTAATCCATAAAATCTAAGAAGGACTTCGATTTTAACTACAGTGCAGAAAATCACAAACAATGGTTTTGTTTGTTTGTTTGTTTATTTGTTTGCAGAGTCATTCTAGATGTTAAGTAAGTAGCCTGTATGGTTACAATCTGCCTCTATGCTTTTCCACTCAAATACATGTCAGTGTTGGTTTATTTCAACAGTCAAATGAAATTATTCTTGCATTTCATCTGTGCATCCAAAATTGCTGCTGTGAAGTCTTCCTTCAAAAGGAAATTAAGGGGAGTTTGAGGCGTGAGAAAACTTCGGTTGCCACTATTTGAGTTTCATATGAATTAGTGTATTTCATTTATTTGATTTACTGAAACAAGATGGTTTTGTTTTCTTTCATGTCACTCAGAAGCCTGGAATTCAATTCTAAAAAAACACTGAGATAGAAACTGTATTAGCCTGCTCTAAAATACTTACTGAAGATACTTCTTTGGTAAGCTATGCTTATGTCTACAGAAGAAAAAAGACACACAAGAGATCACACACAGAGCAACAGGAACAGAAGAAGGATGGAAACCTGTGGTTCAACTGTCCCCCTAGGTGAGTAAAATTTTATTATAGATGTCTCACATAGCAACTGTACAGCTTGCCCCAGTTGGCACCAGAAAAATCTTGGCTTGTAAGGCATAAAATTTCTGTCTTCTATAGAAGTATGTGCAGCTTTAGCAGCCTACAAAGCCTTTGAATGTCAACACCAAAGCTTCTGGGAGTTTCTTCTGATAGCTGATTAGGAGACAAGTAAAATGAAAATCCATATTTTATTACTAAGTGTGATGTTTTAAAACATATTAGCTCAGGGGAGATACATTTTAGGTACATAAAATATATCTTTTTTTTCTCCTACTTCTCTCTTCTGTATTGGAACATGCTAACTTAATCATTATATGTTTTCTATACATGGCAAATATTGTATAGGGATAAATTAAAAAAAGCAGAAAAAATAGTGTTATATTTTTACCTATCTTATGATGGATTGCAAGAGAATCTGTGGGAGCAGTCTGGCCAACTCGGTGAGGCAGGTTTTAAACAGAGTCGGGGGGAGGGGTCCAAACTGGCAACTCCATTGCAACCAACTGGGGAACAAGCCAGGACAATCAAAGCAGTAACAAACGTTCCTTAGCTGCTTCCCAACATGAGAACCAAAAGATCAATCATCTTCAGAGTCTCTTTTTACAAGGAGTCACGTGGAAAGGCAAGGTATAACGGGTACGCGTTACTCCTGAGGAGATTCTGATTGAACAAGAGGAAGATTTTTCACAATGAGAACAATCGGCTACTGGAATTAACTCCCCATGGAAGTGGTGGATTCCCCAGCACTGGACATTTTTAAGATTCAGGTGGACAGCATGCTGGCTGTCTTGTCTAAACCAAGTTTTTACCCAAAAAGCTTGGACCAAATGATCTTTGGGGTCCCCAGCCTGGTATGCTATGGTTGTACAATTATCCCACATAAATAAAAAACAATTGGCATTGTTAGATATATGGACTGTCCCTTCTTTGTTCTTCCAGGAGCCTCAGTGGTGCTAAAGGAAGAAATATGAAGAAGACAGAGATATGGCTAATTCCCACCACAGAAATGAATCTGAGTAAAGGCAATAATCACTTTCAAAGATGTTGCAGTTGCAACCACATATTCCTTGCATACTCTGAAAATTTTGAAGAGTTTTGCAGAAAACATTCAAGCATTTCTCCTGAGATGGTGTGGGTCAGGTTTTGGTTTTTTTCAGATTCCGTTAAAACAGAGTCCCAGAGACATTAACAGAAACTATGCAGAGGTAAAAGTAAATTAATGGGAAAGCAGGAGGCAAGAATTTCATAATGTTCTTGATGAGAATGCCTTTGGCACTGTACAATAATTAGCCCAAATTTGCTACGTTGCCAAAAAATGTCCTGACTCATATTTTGAAGCTTTGGTATATTTCATTTGTGTCTTCATTTTTATGTTATTTTCTTGATAACAGGCAAATGTAAGTAATATCATAAAGACAAATTTAAATAGTATCATGCATGATGTGGCTTTAGTGTCTCATGCTCAGACATGATGCTTATTAAAAGAATGAATGAGTGACGCAGTTTCTGTTGGAGTTTGCTGCAAG
>VZRE01001763.1:0-17203 GCA_013396775.1 Cephalopterus ornatus
CAGTGCCGTTTTAGTATCAAGATCAAGAACTGTTTGAAGCCATAAACAAATTTTAATGAGTGTGATCTGAAAGATTTGAACCTGAGTTTCTAACACAAGCTCTTACACTACTCCCCATACTGAACACCTGGAAAACAATTTGATTGTCGACTTTATATGGAAGGTTGTAATGGGGTTTACACACATTCAGCAGGCATAAATGAAAGTCAGAGTTATTAAATTATGTATATATATTTGCTGAAGTTATTTGTCATATATCTTCATTTATATTATGTAATCCCAATATTAGGAAAACCTTATTCTGCAGTCAGAAACATTTTGTAGGCAACAGAGCAAGCTGCAGTAATATCCATAATACATGTATATTTGAAGTGACTAAGTAGTGTGACACCCTTTTTTACAATTTGCCTTGCATAATTGTTATGTTGCTAGCTGAAAGGATAGGGGGAGCTACAACCACACAATTTGTTTTCTGTGTTCAGTATTCATTCTTGCCCCTGGTTGCTCCACTGTGTTTTTGAAGAAATACAGAAAAGTTAACAGAAACCTCCATAGGACAAAAGTGCCAGTGGAAAGACCACATTTTGTAATGGTTTAGATCTTGGAGGGTCTAATTTAAATAATAAATAGATCAGAACTCTTTGTGATAAGTACATGTATGATTTAAAGCATGTAGGGAAAGACAGGTAATCAAAAAAGTAAAATAACTTGTTGAGTTTTCCATGAGTTGGTAAGAGAGTGAGTTTCTCTACTAAGCCCTGAAGAAACTGGATGGAGTACTGGCCTTCTTGTATTCAACAGCTCTATGGTTGTGGTGGGTTGACCCTGGTTGAATGCCAGGTGCCCATCAAAGCTGCTCTATTACTCCCCTCCTCAACCGTGCAGGGGAGAAAAAAATATAATGAAAGGTTCATGAGTTAAGGACAGAGAGAAATTAATCACAGACTACCAACATAGGCAAAACAAACTTAACTTGGGGAAATGAGTTGAATTTGTTACCAGTTGAAATCAGAGCAGGATAATGAGAAGTAAAACAAATCTTAAGAACACTGTTCTCCCACTCCTCCCTTCTTCCTGCCCTCTATCTCCTCCCTGCCCAGCGGTGCAGGAAGATGTGGAATGGAGGTTACAGTCAATTCATCAAAGGTTGTTTCTGCTGCTGCTCAAGTAGAGGAGTTCTTCCCCTGCTCCAGCATGAGGTCCCTCCTGCAGGAGAGAGTTCTTGATGAACTTCTCCAGCATGAGTCCTTCCCATGGGCAACAGTTCTTCGTTAACTGCTCCAACATATGTCCCTTTCCATGGGTGAGTCGTTCAAGAAGCCCCTGCTCCAGCATGGGTACTTCACAGGGTCACAAGTCCTACCAGGAAAACCTGCTCCAGTGTGGGCTTCTGTTTCCATGGGTCAGCAGGTCTCTGCTGGAAGCCTGGTCCAGTGTAGGCTTCCTGCGAGGTCACAGTCTTCTTTCAGGCATCCACCTGCTCCAGTGTGGGTCTCCTCCACAGGCCGCAGGTGGATCTCTGCATCCTTGTTGACCTCCGTGGACTGCAGGGGCACAGCTGCCTTACCAGTGTCTGCACCACGGACTGAAGGGGAATCTGGTGCCTGGAGCACCTCCTGCCCCTCCTTCTCCACTGACCTTGGTGTCTGCAGAGTTGTTCTCTCACATAATGTCACTCCACTCTTTTCCAAGTGCAAGTATATCTGTGCAATGAATTCTTTTCCTTCAATATGTTGTCACAGAGGTGCTACTACCATCTTTGATGGGCTTGGCCTTGGCCAGTGGTGGGTCCATCCTGGAGCTGGCTGGCATTGGCTCTGTCAGACAGGGGACTTGCAGCTTCTTATAGAAGCCACTTCTGTAGCCCCCCTGCTACCAAAATCTGGCTGCAGTAAACAGGCAACAGGTCCTGGGAATTGAAGCATATAAAACCAAAAAACAGTACAAAACCAATACTAACCCTATAACAATAGTCCTGGTGTTTTGGCCTATATTCAAGAGAAAATGTGTGGGAAAATTAAATGATCTGCAGGCTGACTGAAGATGATCTGATGGAGAATAATAGGTAGGTAATTCAGTGATTAAATTCTTTATAAAACTTATGTTTTCCATGAATTAGTTGCTGGAAGTCCATCACATGGGCACATCCCTGAGTTCTCCAGGAATGGTTGTGACATGGTGTCTGAACTTGGCACTTTCTCATGTGGCATTTTGTCTTGCTTTTGAAGAGTATATTCAGGTTTTCAGATTCATGGACATGATCCTGTTGTTGCAGGTTGTTGCTGATAAATGGCAGCAGGTAACCAAGGAAGCATGTTCTGCTTTGATTATTGCACAGGTTTTGTGGCCATAGCTCTGGAACTCATTCTAACTTCCCAAGAAGGCTGGTTGCCATTTATTTTCTTCTTGTGTCATGAACATTAAGCAATGTAAAAAAAAGCCTATAGGACTGGAAATCTTGAAATATTGCATAAAATTTTAAGAAGCAGCTAATTTGCCTAAGAATGAGAGAATCATAGACTCCTTAAGGTTAGAAAATACCTCCAAGGTCATCAAGTCCAACCTTTGATTGAACACCACCATATCAACTAAACCATAGCACTGAGTGCCATGTTGAGTCATTTTTTGAACACTTCCAGGGGTGATAACTCCACCTTTTCACTGGGCAGTCTATTCTAATTTATGACAACTCTTTCAATGAAGAAATTCTTCCTGATGTCCAACCTGAACCTCCCCTGGCACAGCTTGAGGCCATTTTCTCTTGTCCTGGCACTAGCTGCCTGCAAGGAGAGACTGACCTCCACCTGGCTACAACCTCCTTTCAGGTAGTTGTAGAGAGCGATGAGGTCTCCCCTGATCCCCCTTTTTTCCAGGCTAAACAACCCCAGCTCCCCCTGCTGCTCCTCTTATGACTTACTTTCTAGATTCTTCCCCAGCTCTGTTGTCATTCTCTGGACACACTCCAGCACCTCAATGTCTTTCTTGTGGTGAGGGGCCCAGGACTCCAGTTCTCACAGTACTCAAGGTGTTGCTTCACCTGCGCCAAGTACTGAGGTAAAATCACTTCTCTAGTGCTGCTAGCCACACTGTTCTTGATAAAGGCCAGAATGCCATTGGCTTTCTTGGCCACCTGGGCACACTGCTGGTTCATGTTCAGCTGCTGTGACCAGCACCCACAAGCCCTTTTCCACCAGGCAGCTTTCCAGTCACTGGCCCAATCCTGTAGCGCTCCCTTTGGTTGTTATGACCAAAGGGCAGGAGCTGGCACTTGTTCTTGTTGAACCTCATACTGTTGCTTAACTCAATTCACTTTCCAGTACCAAAATGATGCCAATGGACCATAAGACTTCATGATCCTTAATTCAGCAAATAGCAAACCAAAAAAAAAAGCTATTTTAAGATAAATTTTTGTTTGACTTTGATTAAGTATAATTTTCTTCCTTATTAGTGAAATATTGTAAATGCTTCATTTATGTTGAATTATTACATTCTCATGAAGGTTTATAGGCAAGCTACAGAGGATTTCCAGCACATTCCTCTCTAAGGTAAATGAGTCAGTTTGAAGAAACTTTTAATGAGTCACAGAAATACATGCAATATTTTACATACGAGTCACCACAAAATGTGATCAAATATTATTTTTCCTTTTCTTAAGCAGGAATATTGCAAATATATGACTGTCATGGTGCATTTTGTGACATTGTCTTCTGGTTATTTACTACTCCTATTATGCCTAGATAAGAGTAGATAAAATATTATAATACATATGTCTCAAATTAATGAATAAGAAAATAACAGAGTTCCTAATTTCAGCTAGTTAGGAATGGGCTGCTATTGTATGACACTGACCAAGTTATTTCATGTGCTCTGGTACCTTGTCTGTTTCAATTACCTTAACCTCTCTCTGAAATTCCATCCAAAAGAAACTCCATTATTTCATTTCAGTTTTAGGGGTTTATTACTGCTGTTAAGTTAAGAATTTGGCATTCCTTTTATATATAAGCCAAGAGCATTAAATAACCCCAGAGAATACCATATTATGTCTTGAGCCCTCACTCCTTAAGATGATATTGTTGAAAATCATGATTATAGCGGCCAGACCCAGGACTGACACAAGGAAGGGCTGATTTCTGCAGAAATTACATCCCAACATCCTCATTAAGACCTTCCTTTCTGATAACCAGTGGTATGTAGGACAGCTTCCTTTCTCCCCTTTCCTTGACACAACTTGTTGAAGAGGAATGTGAAGGCTGGGTGTGATCTTCCCAACATCAGAGTGAAAGGAAGTAACATACCAAACTGATGATGGCATAAGTGCTGCTGAATCTAATTCTGTCTCCACCCCTCTGGTCTCCACTCAGCAATATTTCAAAAGGCTAAAGCCAATAGTCATAACAAAAAGCTCATTTAATGTCTGTCAGTATTAGAAGTGGAGATACAAGGAGAGCTAATTAAAAACTGAGTTTATTGATATGCTGAATGTTTTATTTTACTGGATAAGTTGTGCTCAGGCCCTTTTCAAGTTCAAAAGGTAAGGAGATTTCTGCATCAAGAATATAATGGGAAGTGCTGATTACAACCCCTCTTTATAGAGCTGGGTAAACCTGTTCAGCATGAATAACAGTACATAGTCTCCAGACAGGTGTTATTCTGAACTCAGTAGTGTGAACATCCCCATTCCTGATGGTGTTATCTTTGAGGGGGACCATGGAAGTTGAGACATTTAAATATTTTATTAACTCTCCCCCTGCAACTCTCTCACATTTCTCGTATCTGACGCTACTTTCATTTATGTATGAAACACAGCTACCCAACATATAATACTTTTTGACACCACCTTCCTGGAAAGGAGTGATTAGTCAAACAGCACTTCTGATGTATTCATGGAGGTAGGGGTGTGAAAGGAGAGATAACACTGTCTGTTTTTCTAGGCAGGTCTATCTCTGCATAGTTTTGCTTCTTTCTGACTGCACTTCATGTTAAGCACTTCACACTGCCTTCAAGTTTCCTTGGCATCAAGAATATCAAAGGGATTAAGCAGAGACTTAAATGCATTGTGTGGGCATCAACTAAATGAGCATCTATGTCCTTGTAGAAAAAGGGGTGCAGAGCTGTCCAGTTGCAGACCCACTCCATGTGGTGGTAACCACTGAGCCAAGGAACTTTTTAAAGTAACTGTCCCTGTGGCATGGCTTGTCCTTAGTGAATTATTGTGACAATCACAGAAAGACCCCAAACCCATGCTTGGCAGTGTGAAAACAGGCCACTAGCTTAAGCATCTAGCAGTTGAAGTTTAGTCCATCTGTGCAATGGCAGGGGAGATATGTGGTGAAATATGGTGAAAATAAAGACACTACGAAGTGGTTAGGTCTCCATTAACTACCTCCTGAGAGAAGGAGATCTGATTTGATTCAGGCCAATGACTTTAAATGATGAGCCAGACATGCTGTGCAAAGAAGTAGCTGTTCACTACCCCACAACCACACATACATATTAGCGCCGAGTGCTCATTCACATTTGTTACCTTCTCCCAACACTTTGGTACAGTATTTATAGTTTGTGTCTCTATTTCCAAATACATATTTTAGGACCCTGTATACCAAAGCTCAGAACAAGAAATTGTTTTTCACAGTGTTACACAAAAACCACAACAGTAGCTATGCATTTTACGACTGCTCCACAGTTTTTTGAAGAAGAAAATTAGCTCTGCACTCTTGCTCAACCTGGCTATAATGATGATGCACTGTATATGAATGATGAAAGAAAATGATTTGGCAAGGAATTAAAAAGAAAGTAAAGATGAAAAGTACATTAAAATTTCCTTTCTAATCTTGAGAAGATGTATAAACCTAGCAATATTAAGATGATTGCTTTGGGTTACTGCAATTTGAATATCATTTGATCTCAATTTAAAATATCTTCATATTTTTGTATGACAAGCTTTGATAGCAAAGTCAGTGATAATGAGAGTTTGATGCTTTACTTATGGACACTTTTGCTCATAGCTCAGTGATGCCACTGTGAGATATCTTGTGATAATTTGTCTGAGAAGAAATTACCTTATAACATTTAATCATTACTTTTTTGATGTGTGGTGTGGTTAACATGCTTAACATACCTGATTCAAATAACTTAGCCTTGATACAGAATTATCTCATCCTTTAGGACATATTGATTTTTGCCACAGCAAAAAGAGCTTGCAATCCATAATGCAAATATGTAGAACATGGAGATTTATATACCTGCTCACAGATACACTGAAGTTCTCTCAAGATTTGGGACAAATAATGATACATAAACCCAAAAAATATTAATTAGAATAAGCATTTCACAAACTTGCTGGAAGAAATATAAAAATATAAAAAAATAAGACAACATACCATGAAGGCACAACACATGGTACGAGGCCAGCTGCAGGAAATGTGTGGTGTAATGACTGTGGGCTGAAATTCCATCTCTAAATAACATGATTTTAGAATCTGTGTTACAGCATCATGTAACAACTAAGGTGATGACAGCAACCATAAAATGGAAGGATGGTAGACAAGGTAACAAGAATGCCAGAAACACTCTTGACAGTGGAAAAGCTCAAGGAGCTACAGGAGAAAAAGAATTACTGTGTTACTTCCGAGCAGTACATGCAACACATTTCAAGATGCAAGTAAGGCAGCATTAAGGTTTTCTGTTTTCTTCTTCATTAGAGAAAACGCTCAAGAGAAAAAGAGTCACTACCAGAAAAGCCAGATTAATTGTTTCCGCTGGTACTGGCCATGGAGAAGGGGTTTTGCCCAGCAGTCTCTCACTACAGAAGGAGAGAATCCAGAGTTTTGACTATCAATTTAGAGGTAAATTTTAAAAAGACACATTTTAGAAGGTACTGTTAAAACCAGTAGTAAAAAAAAAAAAAATATTCATGTGGGCAAATGGAATTGGGCAAGAATTAAAGATGGATTCTGATATAAATATTTATGTCACTTAAACATACTTCAGTAGGCACAGAAGATAACTAGCATGATCCTAATCTTTAAAAAACGGTGTGGAGAAATACTCTTGGAGACATATATGAAAACGCCTGGCACCTGCACCTGGTACTCTGCAAATTTATAACTGTAACAAAATAGTGGAACTGAACATTAACTATAATAAAATAACAGAACTAAACCTTTATCATATATACCTTTGACTACCTTTTGGGGCAGAAATAGTGTTTTTTGCAGGTAATGCCTCACAATCCTACTAGAATTCTTTGGTGGAGCAGAAATGTTTTACACATATAGATCCAAATTATGAATCTGAATATAAATAGAAGGCTCTGACATGGTTCTTTCTGGAAGGATAGTACACTCAAGTTCTCACAAGACAAGAGAGCTTATTTTTTTAATGTGGAAAAGAAACTAAGTACCAGATAAGAAGTAAGAAGTAATAACAGAATCATCTTTCACAACAAAGATTGCTAGCAGGAATGAAGGTCCAACTCAAGCTTCTCTAATACTGACATGTGCTGACCAGCTTACTGTTAAATGATCTGGTATGAGTTGGCAAAGTTTGCAGATCAGGCATAGCTATTAGACAGACCAGTCATAAGGTTTCAGAAAGGTCTGAGAGCATTGAAAAACATGATGATAAAAGGGCAGACCAAATTTAATGCTAGCAAGTATGAAGTAATGCATATGAGAAAAGAATAGCTATTATTAAGAGTTCGCAACAGCCTCTAAATTGGCACTCTATAAGGAGTTTTTTGAAAACATTGTTTCATCAGACGTTAACCCCCCAGTAATAATGTTAGAAATTATTACTGTCTTCTAGTTATATGGTGTAAGTGTAAGCAGGAGATGGTTTCCAGGCAGAGATATTAGCTTTGTTGGTAACATTACTGTGAGTGTTCTCAAATATTAACAAATAAATAGAGAAGAACATGAAAAAAACCAAAAGTCTGCTCTGTGCTACTGGAAAGCTATGGTTTATCTATGCCTTGAATATTGCATGGAAACCTGGTAACCTTTTTTCAGAAAAGTAGCAGTAAAAATAGAAGATAAGTTTAGAAGGTTGTCAAGCTGAATAGATGTATGGAATCGCTTCTGTCAGAAGAAAAATAAAGTGGGGCACTTCATCTCAGATTATAAGAGTTAACACATAACTGTGAAGGACCTGGTAGAAATGCTGAAGTGTATAAATGGCACAGAGAAGGTGAGTAAAGCATAATTTCCCACAGTGCAAGAGATTGATAGGATCATGTAAAGAGTTATAATTAAATGAAATGGAAACTACCTCTCAAAAAATATATGATCAAATTAAGATGTCTGTTGTAATGGATTTCTTAAAAGCATAAATGGATTAAAAAAGAGCTTGAGCAGCTTCATGGATCATAGTTCATCAATGGCACAACTTCCAACTTGACAAGTCCCTAAATCACTAACTGAGAGAAGCTGAGAAGAGATATCAGCAGAAAGGTCCTTGCCCTACTTGTCATGTTTCTGAGTCCCAACTGCAGGCTACTGTCACAGTCACTGTGGTGGGGCAGATGAACTGGTGTATTAAATCCAAGAAAGTGAATAATTTTAATATCCATGAAAAACACAGTCAAAGAGCCCTTATTCTGCCAGTATTCTAGCATTATGACTCATTTTTTACCTAATGCAATCTTCATGCCAATTAATCATAAGGGGTTTTGAACAAATATTTGCATTTTAATAGGAATAATAGAAATTTGTATGTTGAATATGTTCTCGATTCTTCCTGTGCTCAGAGGAGCTGACTCACCAGCTGATGCTAATATCCACTTTGTACTTAATATGTTAAAAATACAAGGGTGTAAAATTACTCACATTGCACTTCATTAATTTACATATTAAATGTTCCTCATCCTACTGCTGTGAGTGAATAAATACAGAAAATTACAAATAACAGAGAAGAGACGGTGAAACTTTTCTCTTTTGTTACTCTTTCTAAAATCATACAGACATAGGGACAAGAAGGTGTTTCTTTCATAGCAGATATTTTAAGAGAGAAGTATAGGTATTAAGCTAACAGCAAATTATTTTATTGGTAAATTTTAAATATTTACCTTTGAAAACACTGAGAAGGTAGTTTAGAAGCTGGAAGGGACATGCAGATTTCCTCAAAGCAGTATTTGTTTGCATTTGCCTGGTAAATCCAGTCCTTCTAGATTCTAGATGTCAAGAAATCAAAAGTTGTGGTAATGCCATGTCACAATGCCATGCTAGAAAATCATTTTCTTAGTCACTGACCTTTGGAGAGGCAACTGTAATCACTATCTCCTGGGAAAGTCACAAGCCTAGAAAAGCCTGTTGTTTCATAGCATATCTCTAAATGGAAAGAACCTCCCTTGTACTTCCTTGCACAGTGGTGGCTAGGATGGCATCTTTAGATCAAAGCACCTAATGGTTTAGCTATTGAATAAGGGACCTAGAAAAACACCAAACATGTTCAGAACTAGCCATGCTTTGCAGTAAGAGAAAGATGTCTCAATAAGGGGAAAATTTCATTGGATTTGCTATTGCTGTGTACTCTGCAACATCATTTACAGTGGGATAAAGAAAGCTGAGCCAAGAATTTCTCCTTCTGAAGAGAGGATCTTTGGACTTTGCACTGTACTGAATAACTTTGCAATCTAGCATGTGCAACATGCATGTTGTAGAAGCAGATAAAATTGTCATCTGCTTGCTTTGAGAAACCTAGGCAAAGATCTTCAATACCAGAAAATGCCTAAGTTTTAGTGTGACCTGAAGAAATAGTCTTATGTCTTGATCTCCAAACCACAGCTCCTGGCTCCCATGAGATGTCTTTCATGTTAATTGTCTCCTGAAAGTTATTTCTCAGACTGTTGGCACTTCTGTTGGCTTCCTTCACTTCTTACTCAAGCCTGGCATTGTCTTTTGGTTATTCCTGGTATTCATCTTCCTACTGCTTATCTTGGCCTCTCTGTTTCTCATCCTCCCTCAACAGAGTTGTCATTACTACCTTTCCAAGCTTTTCTCTTAGAAGATCTGACAATTTTTTTCATCTCCCAAGGCATATCTATTAATGCTGTTTCTTTATCTCTATTGAGTTTCTCACTGGTTCATTTCCCCAGAGCTGTTACAGCACAGCTCTTATTCCAGGACATTTCTTATCCTCCCCCCCTACTTATTCTTTGTTTACTCTGTTACATGTTCCATCTGCCCATGGATTTAATCTCTCACGATCCACTTTTTCCTCTCCCAGATGATACAGTTGTAGTGGAGTGTCTATGAGAAACCCTGCTTTGGCAATTCTAGTCTGTCAGAGAAACTAGTGTAGAAACTGGGGATGGACTACACTGGTACTTACAAGGTCTGCCATGTTCAGACAGTCCATAGATGGTCCATCTAGGACAATAGATGGGCAAGTAGAATATTCCAGATGTGGGCCATGAATGTCAGTAGGACAGGAAATAGGACAGTTTTATAAAGTTTATGACTACTGTTGTGCACAGAGACTTTTTAAAATTTAAAAAAAAATAAACAAAGGTAGGTGAAACTGTATTTGCACCAGCAACATAAGATATCTCTAGCAAGGTTTCACATCTCCCAGACAACCTGTCCCAAAATACCTGCCTGCCTGTATCCAGGCTTGCACTTTCATTTGTGATGTCACTAGTGCCCTTCCGCAGCTCCAGAGAGGGAGATGATTCTGCTGAGCCCAGTTCCTCTGGGAGCTGCAGGTGCATGTGCGCTCTGTATCCTTACCAGACCTGCACGTGATGTTGCTTCTTCTATCTCCAGAACTGTTACCCTTTTACCAACCACACCAGCATCTTTAGCACCAGATTCAGCTACTGGGCAGAAAACCAGCTTATGGGCTATAAGAGCAACTCAAGGGCCTCCCCAGGATAGTAGGCATCACTGCAAATCAACAACATCCAAGTGCAAAGAGTTCGACTTCTGTCTTTGCCTGGGGCCTCTGTGAACTTTGCACCTTCTCTAACTATTGTATTGCAAGTTCATGTTGTTCAGAAGAGGTTATGTACTGATCTATTCCTGCTTGATGCACTGAAATCAAAACTTCACTTCCATTTTTTTTCCATTCTTCATCACAATTCTGTGATCAGCAATTTTTTCTTACTACCTAATATAGTCTGTATTGAAGATAAAAGATACATACCAAGAACAAAGTTGTTAGTTTTAGCTATCTTCTTTTCAGACAAGAGAAAGGATTTTCTGCATCCTATATTTTCACTGTAGCATGCACTGAGTCCTACTCATCAGAGTAGATCATGTTCAGATAACCAGTACTTGGAACTTGTGTGGATTGTGACTTTAATTTGCTTATTAATGAAAAAGCAGCATCACATCAATGGCATTCGAGCAGATGAATCCCTCTACTACAATGAAAGAATTTATCTTCATCTCCTAAGAATGCAATTGTTCTGAGTCAGGTTCTGCTAATCAGAAACTATAAGCAGCCCAGCTCTGATGAGCAATAACAGGTGGGGGAATGCAGGTAATCAAAAGAATGTGGCTTTGCAAGCAAAATGCCTGAAAATATCCAAGTGCTTCTGGCAGCATATTCCCGGTGTTCATAAAAATAAGTAACTATAAATGAGTATATTTTATTTTTATCATGTAGGAGTTGCAAAGCACAGTGACTCAGATGTGTGATTAACAAATTTTATTATTGGAGACAAGAATATCATGCAGTCATCCAACAATATGAAAAACATTTGAAATCAACCTTTTCTTGGTGTTCTCCTGCATATTGTCATTTCTTTCTTTGGGCCATGTCAGAAACTCTTACTAAATAAACCTTTCCTGGAAGAGCAAGCTTTTTTATCTGGATAGATCTACTAAATTAGAGGCAGACCAATAAATTTCCGCTTGGAGGCTTTGCTCCACCTTTTCTCTGATAGTAAGAGGCTAAGAGAAGTTATGGCTGAGAAAGAAGCAGAAAAAAGCCAGATGGCTGGAGATGTCTCCCATGCATTGTGGCAATGTAAGCACTGCTTTTACAGATAAAGTGTTAGCTGTAACTTGATGTTGTGATTTGTAATTTTGTTTTTTTGGCAATGCTAGGTGTACCAGCAAAGAAAGCAAAAGGTCAGAGCAAAGACGCTCTGCGTCTGACTCTAGAAGGTTTTGGAGGATTTTTCAAGGGTCCTCCAAAACATTTTAAAAGACCTTGCTCTTTCAGTGAATATCCAAATTACAGAAGTCATGAAGGTATGATAATGCATTGACTTCCTTCATATGAAATGTAGGGGCTTTTTGTCCTTTAACAGCATTTTGAGCAATATCAGGGATAGGATGGTGAAACTGTGAAAAAAAAAAAAATTTGCAAATATATTGCTCAGAGTTTACAAAGTTCTCAAAATTATGAGTAAAACAGTGAAAGATAATGAATTAGCTATCTTTTGGATCTAAAGTGTTTCTACTTGTTCTACATATTCATCTTAGGGAGTCATAAGGATGGGTTAAAATTTTTAGTGATTAGTAATAAATCATTATTGTTCAACAATTCAGAAAAATTAAACTTTTTTGTGCCTTGTGGTCTGATTTTCCTCACTCACAAACATAAATTGGTTGTCTTTAATGATAATATTAAGTAGACAAACAGGGCAACATAATTCAGGGTGATATGCAAAACAAGTTCCTCAAATCTATCCATTTCGCAGTCCTTAGTTTTGCAGAGGCAGTGGGTGAACAAGCATCTTGCTAGCCCTCCTCCAGCCACTCTTTGCCATGGGGTCTGCAGGTGAGGAGCTCCTCCAGCCCCTCTCCTCTCAGCAGCTCCCTGGTCACCCACAGGACTAGGGAAGTGATCATCCCACTGTACTCAGCACTTATTAGTCTACACATTGAATTCTGCATTCAGTTTTGGGTCCCTCACCGCAAGAAAGATGTTGAGGTGCTGGACTGTGGTCAGAAAAAGGCAACAGAGCTGCTGAAGAGTCTGGAGCACAAGTTCTGTGAGGAGCAGCTGAGGGAGCTGGGCTTGTTCAGATTGGAGAAGAGGAAGCTGAGGGGTGACCTTATTGCTCTCCACAGGCTGGTGAAAGGAGGTTGTTTCTTCTCCCAGGTGACAGGATGAAGGAAATGGCCTCCAGTTGCAGCAAGGGAGAAAAGAATTTCTTCATGGAAAGAGTTGCAGAGCACTGGAACGGACTGCCCAGTGAAGTGGTGGAGTCACCACATGTGGAAGTGTTCAAAAAACTTGGAGATATGGTGTTTGAGGACATGGTTTCAATGTGAACATGGTAGTGCTGTGTTGACAATTGGACTTGATGATCTTAAAGGTCTCTTCCAACCTTAAGGATTCTATGACTTTCAGACAGACTTTGCTGGTCTCTGCTTCTTGGAGGTGGGAAATTTTAGCCAACAGTGCAGGAAAGTATTTTAATGCTAAATGAACTGCCTAAGTTTGAAGAGGCAGAGGTTTCATCAACACTGGTCTTCTAAAATCCCTGCTGTAACAACAAATTGAGATCTCTTTTGCAGCAGCCTCCTGGAAGTGCCTGAGCTCCAGAGGCAACACCATACTCACTGATCTCTGTCTCTCGAGCACACACAATCAAAATGTGCTTTAGTTCCCAGAAACACTCTCATGTCACGCTTTATGTTTCACAGAGGAGTGATTTTGAAAGACTTCCAAAGCAGTAGAGTAGTTTGGGGTTTCTTTTGAACTCTTGACTGGAATGTCTAGACCAGGTTTCTATACTTTCCAACAATCATAAAATTATCTCAACAAAACACTGTACAAACACAACTCTCCTTCATCTGGAAAGAGAAGTCTGGACTGCTGAACTTCTGTCTGCAACTGCTGAATATCCACTTGCAATAAAAGCCATGATTTTTGCTAGTGAGAATTGCACTTGGCAGAAGTACATAAAAGAAGCTTGTATCCCTGAACTTATATTGATCCAGTAGTTTGTCTTCCAGCAGTTCAAAATGATTCCTGTCTAGGCTGCAGCACTGCTTTGAGAAATGATATTGAGCTTTGTTCACGATTAATGCAAGGAGTATCCAATGGTGCATCTGAACTCTGGTGGGGGAGCAGTAAGAGGTAAATAAGGCTCATTGTGCCTGTCAAGTAAAGGTAGTTGTTAGGGATGTGACATCTAAACCCAACATAATCTACATATGGAAAAAATATCCTTACAGTTTGGACAGCAGAAAGTATTATTTTACAAGATTGCCTTCTTGTATCTGTTATCCCTGTTTTGAAGTCAATGATATTACTGCAACTTTTTCTTAATGAGTAGTTCAGCATCTCCTGGACTCTTAGAAAGAGCTTCTGAACATATGAAATATTTGGTGCACTGGTTCTTATGAAGAGCATGCTATTGGCTTATTTTTCTGTTTCGAAGATCTTCGAGATTTCAACCTGGTAAATTCTGCAATTTTTTTTTTTTTCAAGAAAAAGTGTTTTGAAAATCAATAATTCAACAAACTGGAAATCTGGGCTGCCGGGTTGTTCAGCCATAGCTCTTGTGTTGCTCAGGCAGATTGACATGAGCTGTGGTGTGGCTACTTGAGCATGGGTGGCAGATTGTCTATAGTGGTGCAGGATGCATTTTGGAATGAAATACCTCCCTGGGTGTTGAGGTTAAGAGATGGCTGATGTTCAATATTAAAACTATCCCTAATGTGAGTTTGCTTTATAGAGACATCAGTGTTGACATGTAACCTGAGGTGGGGAGGAAGGACTGCTAAATGCAGTTTGACAGTGTAATATGCTCTTGTGGAAGTGATAAGGAATATGTTCAACCCTCAAAAATAACCATTCAGTCCATGAAAAGACAATGTGAATTTACAAATATAAGTGAGAGAGCAGTTGACCTGAGGTACTGGAGTTGTGGCACCTGCTCAGAGTTTTTCCTCTGCTTAGTTACTCATGATCTTCCATTGAAATTTGCCAGGAGTGGGCACAGTGGGGCTGTGAAAGAGGAGATGAGCAAATCCTATCTTCTTGATGGAGCTGTCAGCCCCTGTTGGACTGTTTGGTGAATGGATCTGCAGCTGAGGACTCCCACAGTTATTGCCCAACACCACTCTTATTCTGAATGTTCTCTGCACCTGTTCCAACCCCCTAGACAACAGATATGGCATTGTCTTGTCTAGCAAGCACAAGACAACTGGAAGCTGGGCAGCAGTGTACTCTGTAAACCATTGCCGGAGAAATGCAAAGGGATTGCTCATGTGCAGAAAAATTCCAAGCATCCCAAGGAAGCTTCTCCAGCAACATGCGAGGACGCGGTCTCTGAGCTTATGTACCGTTATTGTGTGCACCAGCAGTAACCACCTGGCCATTATTTATTTTTGTTGCATATGTGCATGGAAAAGTTCAATACCTTTTGGATATTGTGGTTTACACCAGCATTATTCATGTCTTTTCCCAGGCCTCTGTAAGCTGGGAAAGTCACCTTGTGTTCAACCAATAGTGGGTGTATCCCGCTTTGGCTTTTGTCAGGGAGCCAGCATTTCATCTCTCGGCAGGCACATTGCAGTCACATAATGGAGGCAGGAACTCAGCTGAAATAAAGCAATGCTGAGAGCTTGTCAGAAATGTAAATGATATTACACCTATTGTCAGCATTGTATCCTCCATTGTTCTCACAGTTGTTGCTCAGCTGAAAAAATGCTGGGGAGCCTGCATGATGAAACCAGAGACTGTTTACTGTAACATGCTCTGTCAGGAACAGCTAACTGATCTTATACTTCAAGAAGCATATGTCTGTGGAAAGGAAAACTGAGTACTGAAACCCCGCGTTTGGAGTGCTGCAAAGTGGCGGCCTCAAAGTTTCCTCTGGCTGTGTCAGTATTGCAGAGAAGACTGAAAATGCAATGTACCTCAGTCAGGGGGGAAAGGTGGTTCCTGCTGATCTGTGCTGGAAATGAAGGTAGAAGGTTCTCATGAGGTTTGTTCCCAAAGAGGAAGGATTGCTCGGCATGGGAAAGAGAAAGAACAGGAATGAAGATGAGAGCCAAGCAAAGAAAAACTCTAACCCCAGGAAGTTCACAAGGGATTTCTGCATAAAGTTTGTTTAGCTGTCCTTAAATAATAGAAATCTGAAAAATGGTGGAGTTTAGAAACTGAGAATAAATACCTGGTATGTCGACAGATAGGTTACTGAGAGGTGAGATGCCATTTGAAGCAAGTATGTTACTTTCAGGCACCTTGCTGTGAATATTTTGCTCTATTTCAGTAGTGATACAAACATTTCCCACAATGTTTATAACACAGGCCTGTGTCATAGGCACAGGGCTTGCTTGTCTGTATGAATTTGGCTGAGCCTGACCACAGAAGAAAGCCTAACTCAGAATTTTCCAAATGTGAACTTGGAGATGTTGGACATGCTTCTTATGCTGAAAAAAGAGGAACCTACCTTTTTGCAATGCTTCTTGTTGAATTGACAAGTGTTTCGATTTTTGTGTTTTTAAACCATTTAAACCAACTCAAATTTCAAATGGGTAACTGCTTTGGAATAGAAGATGAAGATTTAATCTTGGAAATGTCAGATCAGTTGGTTTAATAAATCTAAATCTCTTAAAGAAGGTTTTCTTTCAAGAATATAGATAGCCTTCAATGCCTGGCCCTTTTCACAAGCAATTTCTGCTTTGATGAATCCTTGCTTTCTGATAACTAAAATATTTTGTCAAAAAACATCCAATCTGTTATAGCCACAAGCACTTGTGTTCACAAACACCTCAGATGCTCAGTCAGTGTGTCACAGAGAAGAGAATAAGTTAGTAGGTCACTGCCTTTTGGACTATTTTTTTGGCCAGTGGCTATTAATGTAAAAGCATTCATGGTAGTTGTCAAAGGCAGACAAGGGAGCGTGATTTCCCAGTTCCTATTCTTCCTCACATTTGCACAACATGAAAAATAATGCCAAGGAGTTTTTTTTATTTCTTTCCTTTCCACTTTAAAAGCATTTCTTTCCCTGATATTTCCCTCTTCATTGCTCCCCAAGTTTCTTTGTTGCCTTCTCTCTGCTGGTTGGTGTTTCAGTGTATCTCAGAAAATTTAATTCTAGCTATTTCATTAGGACAACAGCAGTGAAGTCAGATGCAAATAATGGCATCATGTATGTACATCACAAAAGTACTGCTCATTAGTTTTTAGAGGAGTTTCCCATGATGTAATGGCATGAGTCAGCATGGAGGCTGTACAGCACAGACACAATGAAACAGGTAATTTGAATAGAGATAAGCATGACTTGTTTTGT
>VZRE01001763.1:17222-44131 GCA_013396775.1 Cephalopterus ornatus
TTATTGCCTTTGGCCAGTGCTCTGATCATATCAAGTCTTTTTTTTTTTTTCCTCAGCAGTGCTGATTGCAAGAATGGTAAAACTATAGGGATACATTTCTGTATCTGCACATCCCTGGAGGAAACTGTGAGGACTAAACTAAGAAAATTAGTTGCTTTTAGGTACCTGCCAGACAGTGAGTGCACAAAGTCAAATTTTGTCTTTGGACAACTTTTAGCAACATTGATGGAGGTGACTTGTTTGTTCCTGGTTTGGTAGGAGCTGGTCTGGATATATGAAAAGTCTTTGTTGTAAAAAGAATTCTTTTCTTCTAATCAGAAATACCTCCTTAGTCTAATAATGCAGCACATGCAAATATACTCTGTGTATCAGTCAGGTCTTTTCCTCTTTCTGTTTAACTGCCTTCTGCCTTGCTGGGTGTAAATGGAACCACTCTCCTCTGAGACCACCTCTACTTTGGGCTCCTTGAAGGCTGGGAAATAAAATGCAAGGTCTTGCATTCACATCAGGTCGGTATTGGTCTTCTTGATCCCTCACCTTGCACCTTCCTATAACACCACAATAAAATATAGCAGCTATTTCTTTCATGGTAGAACTTCCATGAGATTCATTTTAAGCCTGAATAGCAGGGTCACTATACAGACATGTACTTTACTTATTCATATAAATCTTGGTATGGATTACTTCATTATATCACAATATTAATTTTTTTTTAATGTAAAGCACATTCTTCTACTTATTTCCAGAACTCTGCTGTGTTACTTGGGTTCTAGAGTGAGTCACCTGTCTGTAATTTAAATTTCAAACCTGTCATCAGACAGCTGCTCAGCAATACCTTTTGCAGATATCTTTCTGCCTCCCTCTCATCTGCCTTTAATCCACTGAGTGGGTGTTTGCCTTTGATTGTAAGAAAGTTCCCAGATGTATCACCTTTCATTTCCAAATACCTGGAAGGTAACTTCCAGTCATTTGACCATTTTACCCGTCCCAACCAAACTTAAGGCAAGGTCTAGTTAGAAGAGGAGATTCTGCAGTGTTCCCAACGATAATAAGATTTTTTAGCCATTTATTGACTTAGTAATATTGCATAAGAAATTTTACAAGGAGTTTTCCTTTTACTTTGTGTGGATGAAATTGTCAGGTTGTGAAACTATAAACTCAAGAAAATGGGAGAGTTTATTTCAATGTTTGAGCTAAGAAAGAAACCCCCAGTTTTTTGAGGAATTGGTAGTAAGTCAAATTGCTTAAGACCTTGCTTGACCTGACTTTTTCCACATTAAGAATAAATCATAATTGTATAGGTTAGTTGAACATTATTTTGTGATTAGAACTTTTGGAATATAATGAATGGAAGAAAGGAGGGAAATGACCGCACAGAAACACAGTAGCATGTGAGTATACAGTAGCCTTAAACACTTTAGGCTAAATGTGTCTGGGTTTGGATTCATGTCCTTGGACAACCCCAAACACATTCTGGTCAAAATGATCCTATTTACCTAAACTGAATGGAAGTTAATACTATTAATTGAACACATATGGAGTTTTGTTACATGAGCTGGTGAAAAAAAGGGAAGACAAAAAGGGCTTTGGAAATAATGTAGAATGATTGCAAATATTTTTCTCATTCTTTACACAAACAACAAATATCATTCTTGAGTTCTCTCATCAAATTTAACTGAGTCCCCTCATGATCATGGGTACTATGGAGCTGTACTTAAGGTGATGCAGAGACTCCTGTTCAGCTCTCAGCCACATTTTTGCAGCATTGTAGAGCTTGCTTTATGCCACTGTGAGACCAAATGTCACAGAAAAGCTGCATTGTGCCAACTGCATCTGCCAACAGGTAACCATCACGATTCAAATACTTAACATCCATGTATTTAAAACCAAAACAAAGAGAAGAAGGGAAGAGTGAAAAAACTGTGAACATGCCATTAAGCCTCCTGCTAAAGTCTTCATGTTGGGATTTGTTCATCTCCAGTTACTGTGCAATATTTTCTTCATACTGGTAGACAAAGTGTTTTTTTCCTGTCGTTGAGTCTGGGTCCCATGAAGGAATGTGATTACGTAAAAAATCTGATTAGTAATACAAAACTCCTCATGAACCTGAAAGAACAAAGCCATGGGTATCTGAGGGACAAGAGCCAGCAAGGAGCTCTTTGAACCGATGCAGAACACAGCATATGCAAGGAATTGCACATTCATGAATTTTGGACTTTTGTACTTTGTCCTGACACTGGAATGATTTACTAGCCAAAATCAAGGTCCACCCCCTCACTTTGTGGTGAGCAATCCTCTGCCATTCATGGTGCCCATGTGGTGAGGTGAAACTTTCTCCTCTCCTCATGGAACCCACTTCTACTCCATCCTGGTCCCAGGGTCTGCATCCCTTTGCTGTTTCCTTGCCTTTGCTTCTGTCCTGAGGGAGCATAAGCTCTCCTTCCCTGCTCTACAAACAGCCCACCCCTTGTCCCCTCACAGTAGGAGTAGGGTCTATTCTGCCACGGCCATTTAAAAGGAGAACGGGCTCATGCCAGTGTGGCAGAGGGCATGTTAAACTTGATCACTCCCACTGTCTGTGTTTAGGAGCAAGGCCAACACAACGGACAACAGGCAAAGGAGCAGTCCCCATGGTTGCACCAGGCAGAGCAGGACACATGCAGGTGATCTCAGAGACAGCGCTGCTGAGCAAATGGCAGCGCTCCTTTCCCGGAGAGGCACTGGCTGGTGAGAAGAGCCATGTGGAAAATTATGCAAAGAGGTATAACAGCACTTTCGCAAATCAAATTGTGGGCAAGACGTTGTGATTTGCATTGGCCCTGAGCTGCACTTACAGGCTCTGCCTCACATTTTCCTGTGAAAGTAATAAATCTAAAGAATTCTGCAATGGCATTTACCTTATGAAAATGACAGAGCAAATCCCAAATAAATGCCATCCTCTCTCTCTTTCTGTATCTGTGGTGCAAGAAACATCAAGATGTGGTTTATAGACTGCTTTCCAAAAATATAAATAAAATACCACACTCAGGCTCCAGTTTTTAATTTATTGTTTTATTTGTTTTCTTTTTATTTGTTTGCTTGTTTGTAAAGAAGAGTGAGAAAACAAAAGCTGTGAGTGTGATATTAGGATATGTCTATACATTTTTTCTCTTTTTCATGTAAGTCATGAAATAAATAAAACAAGGTCAAATAAAATTAATAAAATTTAAATTTAACCCTAATTTCTACTAGCAGTATAGACAGCTTTTCCTTTATGCCCATGTTTTTTTTTCCTTAGTAAATTAAGTGGTCTTAATAATTAAGTAAATCAGACGAATGTTCTTTAAATCATTGCAAGGGGTGGATAAAGAGATTTCCTCTTGGATGCTGGCAGAAATTATTCAAAAGTTCAAGTGAAGAAGCTTCTACAGGTTTCCTGATGAGACAGTCCTGAAGCTCATTACTGCTCATTGAGTCTTTCCTGTTTTCAGGCCCACCCTTCATTTATTTTCTTATAGTGAGCTATTAATTTGGAATAGTAGAGTACAACAGGAACCAGTCATGTTTGCAACAAGTCAAAACCCTATGCAATATTGCAATAGCTACTAATGTTTTCTGCTATAAGAGCCAATAATTCTTGCTGACTAAATTAAATTTTTATTCCGCTCCATATGGCAGCACTTTCTTAGGGAAATGAAGTTGCTTTACTTGGCTTGAAATATGAGTAAAATCTAACATAAACCTTTCCCTTTTTTCTCTGTTTAAGCCTACTTGCATGTGTAGTAATTCTGTATAAAGGTCACTTCCAATTTTCTTCACCCTGAAGGCTTCCCAATAAAACCTCAGAAGAAGTCCTGACAAGCTCTGCCCAACAACTCCGCCTGCAGTTTCACAGTGATGATGACACCACTGCGCTTTTCTCCCTGGGAACCTGGCAAAAGCATGACTGTGTACAAAGAAACTCTTCACTTATTAAAACATACACAAAGGTCATACAAAAAATCCTTTTCCACTTATTTCCAGGTAAGATTTTAGAGAACAGAGACAGGGGTAGAGAGGAGAAGACCTTCAATGCATTGTCTATTATAATAATGATTTCCATAGCACTTTAATCATAGCAAATACCAAGACTCTGAAGATCTTATGGGCTGTTTTAATCAGGCATGCCATGTACACTATCACCTGTTAACAGTATGGAAGTTGGAGACCCAACTAGTGTAGAGATACAGAGCAGTTGTGCTGTGAAGGGAAGTCCTACTGTAGAAACCTCAGTGACACAGGTCACAAAAGTGCTGGCACTGCTGTTGGGAGTGAAAGTCATCTGACTTAAGTGGAAATGCACTGACCTGTTTTCCAAGCGAGTTTGGCCTGGAGCCTTGTTTCTCTGCAGAGTGCACAAACCAGTTTTCACTGTGTGAACCATCCCTTGGGAGCAGACAGGTCCTTGCTATGCTGACCCTTGGACCCTCCCACCCCAGATGCCACGCTTGCTCACCACCATTCAGCCTCTGGCCATGAAATACATGTCCCAGAGTTGTTTTTTCATGTTCTGTTTAACTCTTCTTTTCAACATTACCTCAGCTTAATGAAAGGAAACAGAATGCCAGCTGGCCACTTTTTAGCACACACTGAATGTCGTCTTGAATACTTCCCATAATATTAATGTATAATGTCTTTGTCCTCAGAGCATTTGCTATTACCAGATGTTTCTCCCTCCTTCTGCTGTGTGAAGCTCAAAATTGCAACATATGCTGCAAGACACATTCCTTTGTTTCTTGGCTCCTGCACCTGCATTTTCAACTGAGCTTTATCAGCATAGCTAAAATCAGTCTAGGGCAGATATTCAGTCTTCTGCAGGTATTCTGCCATGCACCTGAGTCTGCCTGGTTGAGTGCTCCTGGTGCTCTTGCAACAGGATAGCTCTCCCTGCAACACTTCCTTTTCCTTCTCCACAAGTATGCGAAGAAGTGCTTATGTCTTCAGGGTCAGGGATTTAACAGCTGTGACAAAATCTGCTTAATGACAATGTGAAGTGGAATTTGTGCACTGAAGATACCTGAGCAGCAGGCAGTGAACACCTGGGGTGGTGCACACTCATGGTCCTTGGGACCACAGATGATTTTTGGGGTGCCCTGCTCACAGAAGGGGTCACCGCTGCTGGTGGCTCACCACTGCTCTTCTGCCTCATGTTCCTACACAGCACAGTAGACTGCTGCACACTTCATATGTTGCTCCCTTGCCTCCCACAGCAATCAGGAAAAACAGGTGGGGCATTCTGAGCAGACACTCTTGCCTGGTCCATCTACTCATATACCAAACTCTCCACCAGCAGAAGACTGGAGGTAGCATCACTGCGCAGGGTTCTTGTGAGCCTCAGGAGGCAGTCATGTCTCCCACTGGTATGCCAGGAGTTGGCAGCATGAATGATGGCCCTAAAAATCTTCTTAATTGGTTTTTCTTCAAGAGCAGTGCTCTGCAAAAATTGCAGCACTGAGAAAGGAAAATCAGTGGGGGTCTGTGGTTGAGTTAAGGTCAATGGGTTCCTTCACATGTGTCCTCCAACTGAGGGCAACCACACTTCAGGGCTTTTACTTTTTTTAACCTCAGATGAAAACTTAATTTTCAGGTCTTATGATTTCTCCTGCTCTGTGAGTGGTCACTAGCTATTTCAGTCCAGGAGGACAGATAACACTCTTTATCTTTGCAAGGAGGGTATCCAGGGCCCACAGAACTACCATAAAACTGAAGTTTCTTAAGACTCAAGGAAATTAAAGCTAAGCTTCTTTCCTGAAGGGAATCCTGGAGTAAAATATTAATCTGCAAGTTATATTGTAAATACATAGAGAGCTGAACATGTTAAATTATTTTATGGCGTTTTTGAAATTACTTTTTATTTCAAGTAGTGGGAATATTGGAAAATCAATGCTACAAATTCTAGACAGAATTATAATGATTTTGTCTGAACTGTGCTCGCACCTCCTTCGCATTCATTTACAAGGAATATGAAGACCCCTGACTATATTGCATAAGCCTTCACTGAAGCACTAGGAAGTCATCTCCTTCCAAGTCCAGGAGGGCCAGAATCTAAGCCATGGCTGGTTGTAGGCAGTTTCTGCTCAGGCTGATGCTGCTGAGCATCCTTCTCCCTGGGAGGATGTGAATGGCCGAGGCATTGGGAGGCAATGCACCCTCAGCACATTTGGGCGTGACAGCCAGCTGGGAAGGACTGTGAGATACTGGGGAGCTGGGCTACGCAGGATGCCTGGGCAGACAGAGGAAGGATTTGTAGTATTATTGTGTTGATTGTATTTATCACAACTCTTCGCTGCGAATTTTTTTGCTTACCTCTGACTGGAAAACAAGACCCAAACCCATGATTTGAGACCACTGACAATGTATCAACAATATACAACTCTTGAGTTCCAGTTACTTCTTGAAAGCTGACATAATGCAGTTAGAAATATTTTAACCCTCTATTTGAATAAAAATGAGGAAAGTACATCTTAGAAAATATTTAGTGAGAGAGAAATTGTTCATTGTGAATTATTTGCTTGATTCTATCTAAAAATTTATACTCATCTGAAATTTGGGATCACAGGGAGCAAGGAAACTATAGCATCATCCAAGACCAATTTCTGTTACTGGAAAAAGCTTGACTGAAAGGAACTTGGCACTAGGAAAGCACTCGAAGAATAATTATTGACAGCATAGTGATAAACTCTCTCTTGTCGACTTGTTCCACTATGCAATCCCATTAATTCCTGTGACATAAAGTATCCATTACCGTATTATTTTGGCTTGCATAAGAGAATGAAGAGGTCAAGAAAAAGAGTATCCCATTCTTCAGCCTCTATGCTTCAGTGCATAATTAACTGTAGGTATAATACGGGAATATTTCTTACTTTCCTCAGACTATTCTAATTAAACACTTCCACTGTGTAACTATGTGCATGTGTACTCTTTTTTGTTATGAAACAGATTTATGTGAATTTCAGTCATGCTGGGTCCTTTTATTTCATCCCTAATTAAATAAGCATTAACTTCTTCTATTCTAAAACAATAATACTGTCCCAGAGTGAATATTTAGTGAACTAAAAGATGATTTGATTTTCAGTGTCAAGGCATGTGAAATCTGATGCTGGACCAAGCAGGAGATGAAACCTGCTGTGGTTCCTGTGGTAAGCGTTACACTATTCTATGCATCCCCAGCGGTGGTGGGTTGTGCTGACTCCAGTTGAGGAGTTCTCTAGATCTACGGATACACTGAACCTTACTCTTTGTACAATATAAATTTTTGTCCATGTTGAGATGAAGCATGGTATGCTAATTGAATTATCTTCAGTGAGCAGTTATTTCCCAGGTGAATGTATATGGCTGATAGTTGTAAATTGCAGTGTAATTGTTTCTTATTAATCAGCAAGTTTTGATAAATAACAAGACTTTTCAAATAGAAAACCAAGTTGAGAGATGTGTGTGGTTTGTGGTTTGCTTCTTTGTCTCCTGTTCAGCATGTGGCAGTGGAGATCCGACTTTTTGTGTTGCTGTGATGTCTACTTGGACCTGAAGGTAGGACATCCACCTGCAGCTGCTGGCAGAGAGGCTTCCAAATGGGACTGCTATGCTTAGCCACAGTCAGTTATGCTTATGTTTAGCCATTAAGAAAATTACTAAAAAGCTCATGGTAATTATTCAATTGCATAATATTTCTCATGTGGATAAGGTAATTCACTTTTTTTTCCTAAAAATAATTTGACCTTTTCCAGTGAATGAAATTATTTTATATCAGCCGAGATCAGCAATGTAGAGCCACTGATCACAGGTTGCTGATTCAGAACAAACCCAGAAATTCTTGGCTTTCTTTCAAAGAAATATTTCTTTGACCGTTTCTTGCCAAGAGTAAGATGACAGTGGGTGTTTCTTCTTCCCAACCACACCTCAGCTCCACAAAGGCTTCATCCTGCCCAGGAAAATGGTTCTCCAACAGTTCATTTTTATTTGCAGAGCAAATTGTTTAGCAAGAAGTTTCTGCTGTCTGCCCTCTTTCAACAGGTGAGAGGGAAGTACTTTTTTAAATTTTTTTTTTCCTGTTAAACTGATCTTATCTTGAATATTGGAGCTGAACTTGTGTTTCTGCTGATTTTCCACTAGAGACCTTCATCAGCCCAAATAACCAGTTGTTTGGTAGTTATGATTATTGGGCGTTACAGTTGAGGAGGATATGGCCTTGCCAGTTGGCCTCAGGGAAAAGGCGGAGTCCCAGGTCAAAGGAAAATGTTTCTGTGAACGCTTTTTTTTTCTCCGAGAAATTGAGGTTTATCCAAGCAGGTGTGTTGTGAGAATCTGAGGAGGAAGGAATTTTTGTGCCTTGAAGCAATTGCACAGAGATGACAAGAATGATATAATCTAAAGTGTGTCTCATGTTTTCATAATGCGCCTGTGGAAAAGTTGAAAGAAGGCTTCCTCCTTCTGAAAAGATCAGCCTGTGTACATCCAGCCATCTTACACTGATGAGCTTAAGTGCAAACATGTTCAATTCCTGTAAACTGAAGAATCTGGAAATAAGATTCCCAGTTTACAAGAATCACAGTAAAAACGGGGAGGCTGGCTTCCGGCAGCTGAGGTCAGAGCTGATGAAGCCTGGACTTCTTGAATTGTTTTGCTGGACTTCTTGTTTGACTTCAGGGCCAAAGTCACTGCTTCTTCTGATATAAAAAACAGCCAAACCTGCAAGAGCTGTCAGGACTCAGCAAGAATTCTGGTTTAGGTTTTTTGCAAGTGGTTTATCCTTTGAGTTTAAACTCTTGCTTTCTTGGGTACACACTTGAACAGTTAAAATAGTTTTGTGCCTTTATTTTGGCATGAATGTCATCCACTCTGTTATCAACACCAACACTTCCTGTGATTGAAATTACATTTGGGACATTCTCAACAACACAAGTGCTACCTTTAAATGTGTGATAATGAAACAAAACAGCAGTTATCTTTTACAGTCCTTAATTCTCTTGAGTGAAAATAGCTAGGAAGCCAAAAGTACCTAAAATGTACAAAAAAATCCTATAAAGTCTCAGCTCCTATCCTCGCAACTGTGATTGCTGCTTACCATTATTTATCTATTCTCTTAGGAGGCTAAAATGCAGTTAAATCAGCAAACTATAATGATATCTGTTGATTTTGTTCAGTATTATTCTGGAAAATATACACTCTGGTTGCTGCAGGTAGATTTACTGCAAAATGGATAATTGGGGTATTTTATATGGATTTCAGTTTCATACAGCTTTTTCTGATAATATGAAGCACTATTTTGATCAAAAAAAAAAGGCTCTATTTCCTTATTTTCAACCGTACAGTGTTAACTACCTGCTTATTCCAAGTAGGATCTAAGGGTGAAGACGGTCTTTGTATTTGTCTTTTATGAATGACTCTTTAACTGTGCTTTCTGCAATATCTCCATGCTGACAGTCAAATGCACGTTTCAGTGCAGAAAAGTCATGATACACTGAGAACTTGGAACAGAGACTTCTTTAGCCTCCTAAGCCATAATACTATCTGCTATTTAGGCAGCTGTTTATGTCTTCCATATTCTTTAAAAATCTTTCATGGCTTATGAATTACTGATTATTTTCTTATTGTGCTAGTGAACTTACCAGGTAAGGATCACTCTTAGAAAGTGGTGAATTGGGAAAATATTTTTATGCCTATGGCAACAAGTAAAATTAAGACAATTTATTTGAAAGCACAGCATTGATTTTAGGGGAAGGCTCTTTCAGGCAATTTTAAACATCTGGAGGAAGATGATGTACTTCAGCCAGATGTACTAGGCTTATACCTAAGTGAAAAAGCAACTGCTAAAACCCCTATAAAAATACATTTGTTGTTTCATGGAGTACTAGAATACTATATGATTTATTCTCAGATGTGTTCATGATCTCAGATTGTGAACGATCAGCAAATGTAAGAAACCTGGCTGTTTTGGTTGAAAATCGATTTCTTTGCCATGTTTGGCTTAAAATGGAGGGTGGGCTCTTGACCTCTACAATGTTTTTTCTGAGGGAATCTGTATACATGTTTACATGTAATTTGCTAACTTTGGTCTCTCTCAAATGTGATTTCAAAATAAGTCTTGCTGAAAAACATACAGCAGATTGAGGACCAGGAAATAATTTAGCATGCTCCTTGTCAAGGATTTTTGGGTTTCTCTTAACAGTAATTAAAACTTCTCTTGAGGCTCTTTTAAACAAGGGGTTTAGTGTGCATCAGTTTTCCATACACTGATTTTTGTGGGTGCTGGAGGTAATCAGTGTGTGCCAGGGAAAGCTTTATCAGAGGCTGTTGATTGCAAATAGTGCAACATTCCTCTGCCTTGGGAACCATTACTAGCTTTGGGAGAGACTCAGACGTCAGGAGAACAACAACAAAGGCAAGCAGTTGGTGTAAACTTTAAATTGCAAATGAAATTAATCTGACAGTCTACATCTAGTCCTTGGGAGAGATGAATATTAAACCCCATGAATCATGGCAGAAGTCATACAAACAATGAAACAGGGGAGATGCCAAGAGCATGGCTGACAAAAGCTCTTCCTAAAAGCTCTTCCTAAAATGCTAACAGTTCGAGGACCTACCAAAATAAGTATGCATGCATATGGATGCGTGTAGACTTGGCTGAGATATATCTCTTCTGAAACACCACCAGCAAGAAGGCAAGGCGACACACACCTGAAGTTCTTTCTTATTTTTATGCTATTTATTATGGAAGTCTAAGAAATTTCATAACTACTATGGCACATAGTGTAAGGCAGGTGCCAGAATCACAGCCTTGTTGGGTTTGGTTGGTTAAGCTGTACACACCATATTGCTTGCAAATTTGCTCTCTTACGTGCTCATGGCAGTGGCAGAAAGCATTTACTTCAAGTTATTTTGAAATCTGCAGCTGAGCTTGTGCTTAGTGATACAGCCTGTGATAATAATAGGAAAAGGGATGTTTACTGTAGACTATCAACTCCATTCATGTTGGCCCAGAAATTGCACAGGGTGCCAGCACCACCGCCAGTTCACACAGCAGGGCGGGAAGCCCTGTCCACCCAGTCAGGCAGGCAGACAGCCAGGGAGGTGGCCTTTGTCCTGGGGAGAGAGGTTGAGCTGGAAAAATTGCGTAGGCAGACTGCATGCAAAATAGATGGCGTTTTCCTTAGAACTGGCACATGCACTGAAATAACTAAGTAATTTCAAAAGCAGATGTAAAGCTCCATGGAGCTGTGGAAGTGCTAGCAGAAAGTGTACTGTATGAGATCTAAGCCTGACAAATGTAACCACATTTTCTGGCAGATCCTGTCTTGATGGACTTGCAAGTAAAATATAACTTTGGGCAGCACTGTGATTTTTGTAGTAGCCCCGATGTCTGGCACAGCAGCACAGTAATTTTAAAATCTGAGTTGGACAGCCAGGCATTGTCAGCCCCTGAGTGTGCTTGTCAAACTTTTATCTTGAGGCTGTTGTTTACCACAGCTGGGGCTCAGGACTGCTTTGCAGCTCCCGACAGAGTGGATATATCGGTGAATGATGAACTTTAAGAGGCCTCTGGGTACAAGACCATCTCTAGCACGATGCCTGGTCTGGCTCCAAGTTGTGAGTACAGTGTTAGGCAAAAAGGTTAAAATAATCTCATAAAGAACTGGACATTCCAAAGCATTACTAAGCACCCTTCTTTCTCCTGGCTAGCAGTGTAAGTTAAGCACTGGGGTTTCTCAGATGAGTTACTAAGCAGATGAGGAGAGCACCTATCCCTTGGGTGTTCTGTTGGGGTGCCTAAAGGCTGCAGGCAAGGACAGCAAGAGCAAGACTCTGCTGGAGGGGCAGCTTGGGGAAAACAAATTAAGCACCTCATCTGAGGGAGATGCTTTTTGGGGACAAATTAATTGCACTTCTGGGGAAATTACTTTTCTAACCTATGCTATTAGCATATTAGCAGGTGGTTTGACCACCTCCTGTTTCTCAGTCTTTTCAGAATAAAACAAGAAAACAGAAAAAATTGTTGATTTGATCTGTCCAAATATCTCATGTAAGGTGGACTCTTTTTGTTGTACTGCAGTTCTACATTCCTGCCTCTTTTCTGCTGAGTGACACTAAGAGTCAAAAAATCCACCCATTTTCTTCGGTTTCCTTTCAACTTTCCTTTTAGTATTCTGTATTCTGAAAAAAAAATTTCAAAGACCTTGAATTTTTAAAATCAGGATTCTCTAGCCCTTCCTGTGGATGGTTCTCAAGCTTTAATCTTTCCATATAGATATTTTTTTAGATTCACTTGAATACAACTTTGTTTTCAGTCACAGCATGTTTATGGTAATGTTATTACTTGATGGCACATAAAAGATGTGTCATACTACTCTCTGTAACTATAGAAACATTTTCTGAAAATCACATTCTTAGGTTGCCAAAAGCTATCATAATATCCCATTCCTTCTAATAAATCTTACATTTGTTCCAAAAATATTAGCTCACCTCTTTGCACAAATCTTAATAGAAGGCAATACAACACTTCAAATGAAAATGTAAATGATTAGAAGGAGAAATATGGATTACTTTTTCATAGCTTAAGGGTATGTTACAAAAAAATATTAAATTACATCAATTATTCTATATTTTTCAATCTGCTATTAAAGAATTGGTTTTAATAGTATGGAAATTTTTTTAAGCATTGAAGAAAGATATTTTATATTATATAAAAGAGTAGACATACATTACTTTCAAAAAATGATGTGCTTGCTGATTGAACCTGTTAAATTTATTCTTGCTTATATGTTTGACTTCAGATTTTGAGTCATTTTTTAAAATGTGAATCCAAAAGGGTGTGTCTAGTCCAGAAGCAAAATACACCATTTACAGAAGAAATTGCATAGTTCTGTACTCTCACTTCAGTCCATCAAGTGTTTCAGCAGCGCAAGCAAGAAAAACTTTAAATGATGGAGTAGTCATGCCTAAGTATTTTTTCTTCAAGAAAAAAAGTCCATCTCTATTTTCAGCAGATCTTTAAAGCGCTGTAAAATGTCCCATTTCAAGTACTTTCTGTCACCATCTATCATTGTGACAAAAATTGCTTTCTGATACTACTTTTTTTACTGTACTGTGGTATTTTTCCTCCCAGGCTAAAACTCTGAGAGATAATTTTGTAGAAATTTTATTACCAAAAAATCTCAGTTTCGTATGCAGGAACTTTTGAAATAAATTCTTTGTTTATTTGGTGTACAGCAGGTCCTTGCTTGCTGCTGGGAGACATCCCAAAATTGTCACTGTTCTTTGGAGAAGTGGAAGTCTGAAAGGTCTTAAACACACTTTGGTTTAATTTTTATCTATTCGAATGTTTATTTTCACCAGAATAAATGAATAGGTAGAATGAAATGAGGAATGTTTCTATCTGTCTCATTTGTTATTTCAAATTGTACATGTTAAAAGAATTAGTGTTGACTTACACAGCTACATTAAGTTATTTCCCATTCTCCTAATGAAACAAGTATTTTATTCATCTTTTTCCCCCACCAAGTTTTAACTCTGTATATTGGGAATTTTTTTTCTCCATTTTTCCCCCATGTCAAAATCAAAGATTTTCTGACAATTCAAATATTCATTTTTGATTAATTAAAAATTTTTCTCTATACTCATGAGGAAATTTGCTGAAGTTGTCCCAATATACTCACTTAAAGTATCCATTTTTTCCACAACAGCGCATTTAGGGTCAGTCGTATCATTACCAGTTAGGTCTGAATTGAGGCTTGTACTTGAGTGGGAACTACTGACACTCTATCTATGGGTAACCTGGTATGGATTTTGTGCATTTGCATTACTCCAGTGCTACTTCAGTGTGCCTGGACTCTTTCAGAGTGAAACACAGGATTACTTCCCTGAGTAAGCTCGAGCTGTTATCTCAAGCAAAAGAGCATCTTTCCTTGTTTCATGTCTAACTGCCTGCAGGAAATTAGTGTAGGAAGAATTTTGGAAGCAAAATACATTATAAAATCAATGATTTTTGGTTTTCATCCTTTTCTTTCTTGAAAACTACCATGGAACACAAAAGAGCATTTTTAGAAACTGTGAAGCAACTCTAAGAGCTATTGATCAGTTTTGCTTTATCTGTCTCTCTTCCCAGCAAATACTTGAGCTATCTATGGCTCAAGAACCTTCTTCATATTATTTCTGTTAAATATTTAAGAATAAAATTCCAAGATTCATTGAATTGAATGTGAGTTTGCTAATTTGTTTCAATTTGGCATTTCCAGTGGCTTACAAATCTCCAGACAGGAATTCAGAAAGCACTTCCTGTCTAAGAGCACTACACGAGTTCAGGCACGAAAGTGTCTCTTCTTCAACTCCCATGCCTTTATGAAGTAGGTACCTTGCAGTCTACATTAATGCTGACTTTGGAACTGGTGACTCCTCCCTACCACTGTGCAAAGCAGAGCTTTCTGTCCCAAAAGAGACCTCATGGCATTCACATGTCTCAGGCCACTGGTGTCTTAGCATACCACTCACTTTGTGTTCATCACAGATAAACAGTGGTGGCTCATGACTGCATGACCCAAGTGTATCCTGAGGTTCTGGAATATCTTTTTGCTTGTACAATATGTGCAAAAGATGAAAATGAAGGAATTTTAGTATATTTGGATGGTGTAACATATGTTCCTGTAGGCATAGGCACAGCAAAATAGGCAGTAGAGGAGAAACAGCCCAGTCTACAGATTCCATTATTCTGCAGGTATGGTGTGACCAGTAATTGTCCTGTAGCATTCACATGAGCAGACAGCCCATCCAGAGTCAGGTGGGATGTCTGACTGGTGTCTGAGGGCCCCGGAATATAAACAAGGGAACTCATAGAACTCACAGGAATGTGTTCCTAGTTTTTTCACCAGCAGTGGTCTGTAATGTGGTTTTGACCCTGAAAGATCAGCTGACAAGGTAATGATGGAGGAGTCATATAATAAAAACCGCCATCATTAGCAACTTGAGTATCACACTGTGCTATGCATAAGAGCTGACTTTTAGGCTTTGCTGTTCCATCTACAAAACCAAAGACATTGATGGTGCAGATGTGCTTGCAGGCCTCTTGAAAGACCCTGCCAAAATGTTTTAATGGGTGATAAGTCACAAAGGCAGATTGGTGGATGTGGGGCAGCACCCTACAGGGTCCTGATTGAACAAAACATTGATCTGCCTGACAAGACAGAATTTTATTCTCACCTAATAATTTGGCTGCCAAAGGTTATACATGCCTTTTGTCATCTAGGATCTCTGTGCTCCCTTTTTGCTGCTTCTGAAGGTAAAGCCAGCCATGCAGATTCACTCACAGCAATTGCAGTGCTGTTAATGAGAGGGTGTGTCCTGGAGAGATGCAGCTGCAGTCCTGTGCAGAGGAACATGGACTGTACCCAACTCTCACAAATGGATATCACCCTCAAAGTAATCTGCTGATACTTAAGGGAAAGCAGGGAAATTACTGACCTGTGCATATTCCCATTTGTTACAACTCTAGGAGTTTCTATGATGTTTGTCTGTTCCCCTGAAGAGCTGCAGATTGGAAGAAACCTTATAACATGGTGCCTTAACTTGCTACAAGTGTTGGAATTGCCTGTTACTAATGCTGCCTGGCATATTTTGTCCCTCATGAGTTGTATAGATTTATACATAGCTTTCTCAACTCCCTAGCTTGAGATGGTAGATGGTTTTGATGATTTTTGTAATAAATATTTGCTTTCTATGTGTTGGCATTTCCCCTTCGTTCCAGCTGGATTGGCAATCATAAGGTTTTTGTCCAGCACAGAGTATTTTAAAATTACAAATATCTACAATGAGAAACTTCACATACTCATGGTCAGAGCTGCCAAGTGCTAACGATAAGTGGGGGTTTTGGTCTTTTTCAAAATTCAGAACAGTGTGGGAACAAATACCAGCATGTACAAGAAAACTAGCTGTATTTGTAAAAGGGTATTTGGATTTAAGTTGCAATTGATGAACAGGAGAAGATATCAAGTAGTAAAGGTGATAGAGACCTGCAGCTTGGTTTCTCCCTCCTGATCTCCTTTTTTCTGCCTCTGCTAATGCAGGGAGCAGCGTTTGGGAGGGGAAGAATTACCCAGACTCTTCCAGCTCCAGAGCTGTTCACAGCCCATCACTTCATGTCTTTCTCTGTCTGCAGATTGCTCTTGGTTTCAGTGTAAATGGAAAAGAAGGAAGATGGAGGTCCTGGACCTTTGACTAAATATTTGGAGAAAGAATTGTGAGATAAAAGCACATACAATTTTACCCTGAACACTGCACAGTTCCGTGAATGTAATAGAGGTCTAGAGCCAACCATGAGGAAAATGTGGACTAAGTATAGAACTGTGGCAAGGCAGGAACGCGTACTGCCTTGAGAGGAGATACAGGACCAGAAAGAAATTAATCTTTAAATGAGAGTTACCAATGAGATCAGATGAACCTTGCATGCCACTGATAACCATAAGGTTGTCATTTGCCTAATTCATTAATCATTTTTAAAGGGACCAATTAGAAACTGAGTTGAAACATTCTAGGGTATGAAAATTTCCATATATTTCTTTGCTTTTGCTCTAACAGAGGCTTTCAGCAATTTGTATCTATCTGATGAATTTCCATCATGTCACATCCTTTACAATAAAAATCAGATTCTGCATTTTTTCCTATCATTTTTACAAAAATCGTGGTCTTGGTTTTGCTAGGGATATATTTGAAGCAAGAGACAACTTTTCTTACCTCAAAGGGAAATTTGAATCTTGGAATAGAACATGAAGTTTTATATTCCTCCAAATATTTCCCCCCCCTCACTTTAATTATTTGTGTAAAAATAATTTTTATACACCTTATCACATCACACTGGCCTTTTTCAGCATGCTTTCTGCTCCAGTGCCTAAATAGGCATACCTCATGTCTTCTTTTGTTAAAAGCGTGTTTTAAGCCTCCTCCCTCTCTGTTTCTGATTGAGTGTGGAAAGCACTACTCTGACAGAAAACCACCACAAGGTATTTTGGCACTGGGAGGAGAATGTGGAGATGAACTACTCCCCTCAGTCTCCTCCACCCTTGCAACCCCTGTGTCCATCCATTATTAGAAGGACTCTGTTGAATGCAAATACACATGGGGGTTCAAGGATGCCTGTTCTTCTAATGTTTATAAAGACATTGTGACGGAAATTCGTTTAAAAAATGAAAGTCTTGATTTCTTAAAACCATGGGTGCCCAAAGATGTTTTATGCTATCCCTAGAAACTCTGCACCACCCAGAATTCTATCTCAGTGCTGGAAATACAAATATGCCATTGGTTTCAGTGAGTGTGGATAGGTACTTTAATATAAAAATCCTTGGGTCAATATTTAAGCAACAATAGCTTTGAGAGGCTGATTTCAGTGAGGCTACATTTAGATGTTTCATTACAGTCATAAAGGAGATTAGAAATAGCTATTCATGTGTTGATGAGGGGAGGTATAAGTAGTATAAAGTGGATTTAAGCTGGTATGAAGACAGAAAACAGAATAAGAACAAAAAGTCCATTGCAGGCAGCAGAAGGAATAGGTCTGAAGGAAAATCAAAGAGGATGTCATAAGCTTCTCTAAAGGACAACTGAAAAACAGACTTTTAGGAGAAATGGTACATGAAATGCCTGACAATGCTTTACTGAAGGTAATCTCTTTGTTCCTTAGTTTTACAGTAATAGAGCAGGAGAGGACAGAAAAACTGGACATTGTTCTTATGGTCTGGTCTTGTGTGGCAGCAGAGATGGATGGTGCCAAAAGATGTGTCTGTAGGAGACCCTGCCCATATCAGCAGCACCAAGCACCCTCCTCTGTTTTGGTGCTTCCCAGCAGTGCCTGGTCTATGCACGTATGTCCGGGTCTATGCATGAAGCACTGGGGAGTCTTGCCCCAGAAGAGGGGACCTGGGAGCGGTCTACTGCCTCAAGAGTTTCTGAAGCCCTCTCACAGCTTCTCCAGTAGCTCTTGACCTGTCACATGTGATTTGGTGGCAGAAGAGTCTATGGGACATTTTGGGAAGAAAAGGAGCTTTGTCTGATAAGTTACCCACAGCAGAGTTCACATGTGATGTATTTCTTGTGCTACAGCTTGTAACAGGTTATAAAAATAAAATGAAACCCAGTCTATATCATTATTTTTTACCATCTGGAAAAAGTCCTCAAAATAGTGTAATTTTTAACAATTTTCTTATTGCTTCATAGTACAATCTCCCTAGTGTTATGATCTAGCCATGCGTGCTCAGTGTGATTTTTTATTGTGCACTAACAGTCCAGCACTTTTAAAAATGCATCTAGGAAAGTATGAAATTCTGAAACCCTCTAATTTTCAACTTGCTAAGTGCAGTTGCACTCTTGGTGGAGAAACTTTCTGAGATGCTGTTATCTGAATACATGTTGCTCTGTACATTGAGTCTTTGCTAGTGGCATATCACTGATTATTTAGACAGAAATTATTAAGTAAGTGTGTATTTCTACCTTCACCGCTTTGTGTAGAGGAAAATCTTATCACACTGACATCAGCAGTTCCTTTGGAGCTCCTTGATGAACCCAGCAAACTCCATTAGGAGTATGTTTGAAGGAAAACTACTTTCATAATCACATTCAGCCCTTATTTTTATTTTTGAGTCCTCTGAGGTTTTTATATAGTATAAGAGTACAAAACATAAATTAGACTTCAGTCTGATAAAGTAATGAGCAAACTTCAAAGTTTGAAGAGTTCAGTTCAGGCAAGTGTTGAAAATCCAAAGGTTTTCTTAGCTCTTTTCTGAGCAGGCCTGGAATTGAATGGGAAATGTCCAAGAACCTACTTTCTTTTCCTCCTGAGATTTCATACATGCTGTCTTCTCAGCTGGTCAGGGAACAGAAAGTGCTGAAATACTCAGCAAAAAAATAAACTTCAAAGTACTGAATCTAACTCTTAAACCTCAGAAAAGATTATTGGCTTTCAAGTGGTCATTTGAACCTGTGTATCTGACCCTAATAAATATGCTGTGCAGCTGCCTTATTTCTGTAAGACCTTCTCTTTTCAAGACATCCAGGAGCAGAAATGATAACTTTTACAGATGTTAAGCAGGGTTTGCTTTGCTTATATTTCTTTGCCTTTTGCTAGTATTAATACAGCAGAGACTCAGGGGTCTGGACAGGCAGCTCTGTGCCATGCTGAGGGCAGAGAGAGCCCAGGATCCACAGTCCAGCCCTGAGCTATAATGTAGGTGTGCATGCTCCCAGCCTTGATCCCTTCTATTCCCAAATTATTGTTGGAATCTCCTTGACTGTTAGCAGACCTCCCTGGTTGCCTTGTTGCCTTGTTGCCTTGCCCTCACCTGCAGCTCTTGGCTCACCTTTCCTGGAGAAGCAACCAGCAAAGTCTGTGGACCTTGTGTTTTCTTTGTTGGGCTGAACTAAATTTAAGGACCAGCAAAGTAAAAAAAAATATTGCCAAGGTTTCTTTCAGCTTTTCAAGGGAAATATCTTGCTTTATGTTTTAGCAAACCATTCTCAGTGGAATGAAAATATCTGTTTCTCACATGTAGTGATGCAGTGTAGCTTTAACAGCATAAATAGTTAAATTATTACCTCTTGGGAATAATCAATCAGCATAATATTTTTAAGAAGGCTTTTTCTCATAGTTGGTCTGTTTTGAGTCTCTTAACCTCATTGTCTTCCACAGATGCATGAAATCCTTTTGTTTGACTGATTAGTAAGGCCCTGCTCTTCTGTCAATGACATTTCCTTATACACATTTACATTTGTGCTTGAAGAATTAAAATATTCACAAACAGTGTAATTATAAACATATAATGCATATATATGTTATTATGCACACTTTGTAATTAAATTACCCTTACTTTCTAGAGAATTCATTACTGCAAGATGAGGAAGTAAAGACATAAGGAAGACACTGATTTTTTAAGACCTCATTTACTGTTTTAATGATTCCCAGAATCTGAGAAACTATGGCAAATTCAAACACAAGAAATAGATATGGAAAACTATAGGCTATGAATACTCAAGTTGCACTGGCATGTTTTTGCTAAGGTCATATGAAAAAGAAGTCAATTTAATTACTTTTTTAGCATCGTACTATGACTTCTTTGTGGTTGCTGTGCTAAAAGCAAACTAGATTTACTTCAGCTCACTCCTACCGAAATGCTTCATACTTTTTCATTCAATATTTTACAGAACACTAGAAAATCAGATTAGAAGGAGCCCAAGAGTCCATCCTCTGCCTCTAGCTGCATCCATTTTTTCCCTGAGGAGCATCTTCCCAACTCAGTCTTACAGATATTTCTTGATTTCTCTAATCGCTGTAGGCCCTTTGTGTTGCATCCATGCTCAGGTGCTTGACACTCCCGCTGCCAAGTGTCTTATTTGAAAGTCACTATTAGCTTTAGGCTCAATCCTTCCGTCCACTAATGAGCAGGTTGTAGATGGGAAAAACAACAGTCCCTGCAGTATTGGACAGATGCAGTGGTAAGGTTCAAGAGGAAAGGCTCTGAAATATTTCTTGAAGAATAATTTCCAGATTACAAAGAGATATTTATATATATATTTATAATATTTCTGTGATTTTATCCATCAATGTAAAAATTGTTATGTCTTTGGAAGAGAGCATAATCAAATACCGCACATTCAGCAATATTTTACTCACTCTCTTGTTGGGAACAACAAGGACTTGCAAGCTCAGTTTGAGCATTGGAAACAGATTGTTTACCCGAAACAAAATATATAAGGATTGTTCCTTAATTGGTGAAGAAAGAAGACAAAGAAGAGTTTTTAAAGGACTTTTACTTGTTTCATTAGTTTATTGTTAATGTATGCTATTGTTGCTATGTACCCCCATTTTCAAAAATCTTTTTCCCAGATAGCCTTGAAGTTTATTCCTAATTTCCTATTGGTTAGAATTTGGTGCACTGCACCACTTTCCTTGTTGGGTAAATCTCCTCCTCCCTTTCCCAGTTAGAAATTGTATCCACCCAGTTATTTCCAAGTTTGTACCTTCCTCCTCCCATTCCTTTCCTTGTTTGGTAAACTCCTCCCAGTTTCCAGCACCTTCTTCTCAGAACCCTATAAAAGAGCTAGCCTCCCCTCTGCTTGGGCACACACTCCTTGAGCAGGGCTGGCACACGCTGGTTGCAGGGATCCTTCCCTTCAATAAAGTGAGGATAACACTTCCCACCTTGTGCCCTGTGTGCCGTGCCTCCTTCCTTATCAGCGCGTGACACTCTCTTGAATTTTATGTCTGCAAATGCTATTTGCATGACTTTGTTCTTTCCTTATTTTATTAAATAATCTGATTTTTCTTCCATATTTTTTGTTTACAGTTGACGCTCTGTTAGAATTGTTTCAGAACTATCCTCTTGAGTTCTAGTGATGCACCCTTTCTTCCCTTTAAGCAACTTTGTATATGTCCATGAAACAAGTGTTCCAGTGACAAGAGTTTTCCTGCTGTCTTCCTATGATGTACAATGGACCACAAACATGTCACTGAGCATTTCTTTTCACTTCTGTGAAGAGGTGGCAGGTTCTGTACTAAATTCTTCAGTCTGAACTCAGGGAAGTTTCAAGCAGATGAATCCAGCCATTTGCAATGCAAACATAACAAGCAATATTAATATCTTTATTAAGGTTATGGCATCTTGTTTTTATAAAGAAGATCAATGTCAACATACATACGAATGCAACAGATTAACCTAAAGTAGAAAACATAGTGCCTGCTATAACAGTGGACATGTATATCTATTTTCCAATTCATGTTTTAAGAAAATCAGGCACCCAAGCTCCTCAGATTCTCACGTTCCCCTGTAACACTCTTGGTTGCATTGAGTTTTAACAGTGAGAGAGAATGTGTGTAAAAAGTCGGTAGAGGTAGGAGACTTGAATAACAGTATGACGCAGTTGAATCATCAGCTTATATATTTCTGTATTTTCCCTTTTCTTTAAAGTTATTTCTTTTCAACTTTATTCAACTGCCTTGTTTTCAGGAATTCATATTGCAAAAAACAGTGTCTCATCAGGTGAAGAATGAAGGATCACTGTAATCTTGAAAAGTCAAGTAAGGTCCAAGTAATTTCAAATTTGAGGTTATTAGAGTTAAGACTGTCTACAGAATCACTGAACATGACCCAGGTGACTCAAAGGTTTTTAGCTGTTGGGTTCCTTAACCCAAAATTTTGAGGAAGGCATTTGTGAGCATATGTGTACAAAAGAGGTTGAAGGTGAGAACTGTAATACAAAGCAAGGTCATTATTGATTATAATTACAATCATTTATCACTCATATTAATTAGTTACCACCAAGAAAATGTTAGCAACATGAGAATACCCAGTTGTGATATTTTGTGAAAGATGGAGAGAATGACTACTCCTTTGTAAAATACCTTTACATGCCTATCTCTGTAAGCTTAGTGATAGTCACAGATGTCTCTGGTGTGGGTTTCTGCTTGAACACACAAATACACAAGTAAAGACTTTTAAGAATCAGTGGGAACATGTCTCATTTTGGAGTTTTCATGGATCCTCCACAAGTTTGTAGTGGCGGGTGTATAGCGACATATCTGAGAGTGAGACTAGCAAAGACAGGAAAAAGTTACAAAGTCCTTAACTAGGGTATGGCTACTTTTTTCCCAAGATGTAACCAATAGCCTTATTTTATTATATTATTTTGATAATGAATTACCTATACTATCCTTGGTTTGGTCTCTTAAGCTTCTATTTTGATGACAATTCATGTCACTTAGGATGAAAACACAAGAAGTTGTAAAATGCTGGTGGAGACAGCGTCCCATCATACCTAAGGTAAGAGCTTCTCACTTGACCTCATGTCTGGTACTGTCTCCTAAAAAAACCCACTGCTCAAAGTCTGAACTAGGATGCACTCTGCTAAAATCCATAGACACTCTTCAGTTGAAAATTAGTATACGTGCTCCTATTTAATATCTGATATGTTTCATATTCCACTCATTTCACATGTTCCCTTTGAGGAAAAATGAATCCCTTTCAATTTCTTTCTGTTAATGAATTTATTTTAATACTAAGAATAAGAAAGGTAATGAAGCTCTTCTTTTTTCCTGAACAGAATAATTAAAGATTCACTGGGGAGAGGGAAGCATGGTGGAGCCTGTGGACTAGGAGATCCACAAAGAAAATTAAGAAACAGAGTTGAAATCCCTAGTCCAATTAATATTTATATATTTTATGGCAAAAGGAACAATTCCCACTGGAGAAAACACTATTTTAGACTATTCATTAGTTTTGCAGAACTGTTAATTCCCTGCAGGTATCTAAGTCCTTTGGACTGGAAATCTCCTTTCCTTGGATGAGTAAACTCATTTTAAATGAAACAGTTTAGGTAAGTGGACTGCAGGAGATATGTCCTTTTGAGCTGCCTTACGACGCCAAGTCCCAAGTGGTTTCATGACATAGGGGCTGCACAATTGTACTGTCTGGGGCAGTGCTTTGAGTCTCCTTCCACAGGGACATGTGTAGGCACCCCCTGCCCCTTACACCCCGTGGTTTTGCTCGCTGCTCAGCAATGTCTAGAAGCTTCCCAGGAAAAGCTTCTGGACCTCTCCTTAGGGTGCTTTGATGCTGGGACTAACAACAGTGAAGGCTGGAGCAGCTTTGGTGAACTGGGTCCCAGACAAAGCCTTCCTCCCCTCAGTTTTAAAAGACTGGTCTCTCTTCCCTGATCTCTGCAGATATTCTTTAGCCAAGCACCACTCATAGCTGAACAGAGAAAGCAGGAATGCTAGTTCTTCTTTCTCTCACTCAGAGACTTGCAAAAGTACATAGGGAAGCAAAAGGGTAGTTTGAATATTATTTAAATAATCTTCTTCATTTTCTCTCTTTTTGCTTTCACTCATCTGTACTGAGCCACAAAGAGAATCTTTGAATTGATGGATAAAAACCTCTTCAATGTCCCCTCATTCATCTGGGTACCCGGATACCAACAACCCCCTCTGATATGAGCTCTGAGCTTTGAAGTCTATAATAGCTGTTTTTAAATGCGTGTTTATAATGTTACATGAATCTGAAAAGCTGCATTGCAGATTATTTTGTTAATTTTGCAGTAAATTTGCCTAACTTGTAAGTAGAAGGAATTTCATTCTCTATCTGCTAGCACTGAAAATCAAGGATCTGAAATCCAAATGAGTGTCTTTCCTGCCTCATTAATAAAGGACAGTACTCTGCAGTCAGTGCTTGCATTGACAATTATCTCTCCTTGGTATAACATAATACTTGAAACAGAAGATGATAGTCTTCTGGACGTTTGCTCCTGGAAGTTTTTTAGCTTTCCTTGAGAAAATGTTTCTTATATTTGTAAGGCAGAGAGATGAAATACAGGTAGTAAGTGTGTTGGCAGAGCTGCAGTGTTGCTATTTTTACATAAGCACTTTCACTGAATGAGATTTTTAGATTCCTGAGAGTGCATGGATGTATGTACAGGTCTGAAAGATAAATAAACACATTTAAAACAGGCATTTAAGTCTTACAGATTTTCCTCTATCTAAGATATTAAGGACTTAGAAAACCCGGGAATACAGCTTGAATCATGTTTTCAGCTCATGCTGTCACATCTATGTAGAACTTTATACCTCTGAGTCAACTTAAAAGTTCCTATTGTCCACACAGTGAATAGATGCATGTGGGACTAAACTCTGTTGCACTATCTGGGATAGCTATATGTGCTGTTGTTACACCAGATCAAAATCTAGTCCTTGGCATTTAAAAAAAAATGAGGAGTATTTATACAGGCTCAAAAAATGTCTTTATTTCATCTGCAGCTTGATAATGACAAAATATCTCATAATTTAGCCACCCTGAAACATTTGCCACCTCTATTGCATGTGTTCTCATGGATTAAAGAGCTTGCTTCTGTGGTTAATATCTGAGCCTTGCCTCCTATTATTTGAGAACTGTATGTGAAATTGTCAAAATCTGCAGTCTAATTTATAGATTAAAAGTAATCTTGGACTTTAGCTGCTGCAAATGAACTTTTTATTATGTTGGCAATGTCAATCCAGTGTACGGTGGGTGCTGGTAACAAGTCAACACTGCCCTGCTGTTACCGTGCGAAAGGATCTTAGATTACAGAGATATTTCCTGTTCGCCAGGGGATGCCATTGTGTGGGAACTGCCCATGAGGGCTGGCTTGTGATGCCAGTCATTCCAACTGCTTTTCAGTCTAGTATTTGAGAGGCCACTCATAAGCTTGGTCCTGATCAAGGTTACCTCATTCTGACTTTTCCATTGACTCAAGGACAATGAAGTTGGTTAGTTTTTTCTGTTCTTCATTGTCACTGAATTATAGAATGGTCTGGGTTGATTATCACTAACTTTTAAGTAGATTTAGTAGTTAAAACCAGTCAGTAGTGTTTTACTAAAAATGTATCTTGTTTGGAAATACTAATCTTTCATATGAAAAGAATTTGGAGCTGTGAACCAATTTTTTTGTTTGCCACATCTTTTACCAGAAAAAAAAGCCACTTTTGCCCCAACTTTTTTTTCAGATAAAAAGCATTTATCTTCCAAACCAGAATTTTTAATCAAAGAAATAATTCTTGCAGGTAGGGTACTTCTTTGGGGTTCAATAGCCAATTACTTATGGGAACTGTAAATGCTGCAGAAAAAGAATCAAAGAGAGCATAAACTTCCACAAAGGTTTAGTACCATTCTGTACAAGATCACTGGTCATGTGTTTGTGTCTCTTTGTGTCTATATGAGTGTAATAGAATTTGAAAGCCCTCACTAATATCAAAACAGAAAAGGAGAAACACCAAAAATGTGGAATTTCAGAGGGTAAAAAACCCATTTGCTTACACCTATCTAAAAGATATATATTGAGAGGTAGTTTGTGAATGGTTTTCTTTTGAGATGTGTTCAAAGGGCCAGGGCCCTGATTACTGCATGCACTATTACAATACTACAACTACAGTAAACTCTATGTTTTGACTTTAAAATAATTATGATTTCAAAAGTTGTAACAGCATGCTTTGTCATCTTCAACCTGAAGCAGGAACTGTTCCCCCGTCAATTATGTAATTGAGAAATAGGACCATAGACTTAAAAGCTGATGCCTAGGAGGAAGCCTGTTGCAAACGAGAATTAGATTCATGATTGTCCAAAATCTACTGTTATTCTTGTGTCACTTTTGTCATCTATAATACTTTACTGAATTTCTAAGTCAGTGAAGTAATCTATTGGAAGTCTATCCTAAGGACTCATATCCACAAGATAACCTACAAAACAATTGACAAAATTAATTTAAAAATCATTAAGAAATTGAGTGATCCTAAGTCAGTTAGCAAGTTTTGGTGGTTCTGGAGCTGCCAGAAATTTTGCTGAAGCAAGAATACGATGTGATGATGAACTTAAGACAAATCTTTGTATTATTCTCAAAGAAGAAGTGACAGATGCCATAGGATTGACAGAGTTGTGCTGGATGGGCTGCCAGGGTCTGAAGCACATGTGGGAGAACCCCAGCCCTCCCAGCCCATGGAATCTGGCTGGCTGGGCATGCACACTCCTCCCAGTCCCATTGTCACTGCAGGGAAAGGTGCTGGCACAGGGGCATTTTCCATCTGGGCAGGAACAGATACAGCTCATGCTGAAAATAGAACTGAGAAGCCGTTTTTATTGCAGCATTTAATAGAGACACAATGCCTTTCTTCTAAACTTGAAGATTTCTCCAGGGAAATACTACTCAAGGAAACTATTCAATTTTCAATATTCCTGAGAAGGAATTTCTGCTATTCACTTCAAAAACCTGTTTGCATTGGTTTTTATCATCATACATGGTTTAATAGTTTAATGGTCTCTCCCATTCTCTCTTCCACAGTTCAAACCTGTCTAAATTGTGTAGTGATACACTGAATGAAAAAAGCTAGAGGAAAATTGGAG
>VZRE01001769.1:0-121816 GCA_013396775.1 Cephalopterus ornatus
TATACACATGTATTTACACTTACATACAAATGGAATACTTTCTCAGTTATAACGTGTTTACCAAGGAAGGTCTAAAATCAAAACCACTACAACCTGCTACTGGTGTTGTCTGTACAAGAATGAAAATGCATTCATGCTCAGTGCAGTACAATTATTCAAGATAAAAGCTGTGATTTTCATGCAGATGCCAGGAAACAGTAACCCCTGCCACTTATGCACTGTGTAAATTTTTTAAAAGAGATCGATTTCTTTATTCATATGAAATAAAAAAAAATTATGTTTTGGAAGGAAAAAATGGGATAATTCAGTTTTAAAAAGCTAATATTCATTTCCACCCCTTAGTGAATTAGAATTTGGATGACAATGCAGTTAAAACAAGATCATAGATACATGGGTGTTCTCTTGTTATGATTCTGTAATATCTGTATTTAAACTTACAAACAAGTAATGCAACATGTGTTTTTTAAAAAGTATTTCTGCAGCATCAGGCAAAAAAAGGAAGCTTTCCCAATTACTGGGTGATGTCACTGATTCTCCAGTGCAGTCTCAGGACTCCAGACAAGGTAAGAAACTCTGTGAAGATGAAATTTAACATTTTATGCTGTAGACAGTTGAATACTTTAAGAGCACTGCTCCTGCTGGCTCTGAAAAGGTAGTAGTATTAATGGTCTGTACTCCACTACCTACCAGGTTTGGAGGAATGTACTTTTTCAGTGATTTGGAAAACCAGGACCTATTTATATTTAGTGGAGAAGCATTAGAGGTTCATGTTTTCTGCCCTTTTCTATGCGTGAGTGAGCCTCTAGTACACAGATGATACCATACTCTGCTGACTTTGCTTGGCGCTAAATTGACTGGGCAAAGAAACCATCTTGGGTCAGCTTAACAAGGAATTAATGTGGTAGATGAGTAAAGAGATTTCAGTTTCCCTTTATCACCTCCACTCCATATTTTTTCCACAAAGTGTATTCATGCGCAAACTTGGTGAAAGCTCTATGTTCTTTCCCACCTCTTCCCCAAATTAATTTAGTTCATTGTTTTATCAAGATAAGAATGCTAAGCTTATAGCAATTGATACACAAAGGCTTATCAGGCCTGTACAGAAATGAATCAGCTTCTGTGAAGTGTGAAGCTCTCTACAAATGAACAGTTTGTAATGAACAGTTTATCTGAAGAATTTTCACCCATGTCTCTTAGTGAAAAATCTGAGAGTTGCTTGTTATTTCTTCAGAGTAAGTTATTTTTCAGCATTAAGTCAATCTTTTAGAACACTTTTAATGAGTAGCTACTGGATTTAGTAGGTTACTTTTCCTTTGGTATCTGTTATTTGATCAGTGTTTCTTGATTGTGATAAGTCCTCTAAGTCAACCACTGCTGGAAAGAGAAGACCAGCAGAAACTTCTGTATCTAAAATTGCTATTGCTGTTTTTAATGCTTAAAGACATAGCTTTGCAATAAGCTTTCTTTGGGTGTCACTGTTAATAAAATCTCACATGTGCATTGGAAAAAGGACCCAGACATTGGTAAAAATGGTTTGGGGATCATGTAGAAATAAGGTGTAAATTTCTTTACTGTGGCCTTTTATGTATATATCTATATGTCTATATATATCTTTACTTGGGTGTATGCCAGAAGCGGGGACTTGCAAAAGAAGCTTGGGCCTGAAATGTTTCTATAGGCTCTGTCTTACTATGCTGTCACTGGCTGTGGGTGAATCTTAGTTTATATGTTCAATGACATATTTTCTCATATCCTTACCGCACTCTATTTATCTGTCTCTCTTATCACATTCTCCTCTGTCTTCTTAAAATGTAAGTATCAGAGAATTGTGGTTAACCCTGTCTATCTCAGAAATTTATAATTTATAGTATGAAAGCAGTAAGTAACCAGATCAACCAGATGTAGTGGTGAATGTGCTTGTTATTGGAAAACTGTGCCTCCTGCTGTATGTTCTTCAGTTTAAATCTGTAGTGGAGAGAATGAGAAACAAATGTAGTTATTTTGCTTAATTGCTTCTTGCAGCGTTGCAGATGTACAGTAAAATGCTTAGCTTTCCTTTTTTCCCCTCCCCAAAGGAAACTATCCATCCTTTTGGATAGAATAAAAACTAGGAAGTGCTACTTGTGTAATATTTTGCAAATCTAGAGCAAGGGAATATAACACAATCTTTTGGAATGACTGCAAAGGACAATCAGATTTAAATATATATGCAATGCATTTATGATTTATATGTATGTGTATATATGTAAATATATTTATAAAAATGTTTATGTAGGACTTTTGGCTAGTTCCAAAAGTAATAACTGAATTGTCACTATCTCTCTACAGCAACTGTTAAGGACTGCGCTGCTGAAGTGCAAGAATATGACAGTGATGGACAGAAGGCAGCTTTGGAAAAATGCTGTCAAGCTCTAACATGGCAACCATATCAAACTTCCCAGTGGAGCAGCTTATTTGACTCTAATTATGAAAAACTGTAAGCATAGATTTTGCACCTGAAAATGTGATTTTTTTTTCCTCCCCCCCCGCCCCCTGTTATTGTAGTTTTGTAAGAATAAACAATACATTTGGCATCCTTTGTTCTTACTGGAAATAAGATCAGAGAATGAAATATAACAGGCATGATGAAGTATGAACTTGCAGATCTTTAAGTAGATCTTTAAACACTGGTTGAAATTCATGGCAGGTTTTCTGATTTCCCTTCAGGGATTTAGGGACTAAAAAACCAGTGAGTTAAAATATCTGTTAACTTTTTGTTTATTTTTTCAAGCTCATTGGGGCAAGTAATTACTAAGCATCTGGCACCTTTCCTTCTAGAGGCCTAAAACGTGAAAGAAAAATGGAATTAGAAGATAGCTGTATTACTTCTGAGTTCATATAACCTAAGTCTTAAAAACTATAGACATCTGTGCATGGCATGCAACTGTTTTAGTTAAAGATTTAGTTTTCCTGTGGAAATCAACTGTAACTATTTTTCTTTTTTTGGCCACATGATCTTGGAAAGGTCATTCCAAGTTCACTTTAAATCCCTGATTTTCTCCATTCTAATATTTAGTGAATGAATCCTTTTAACAAATTTACCCTTTTCTACAGCATCTGGTTAGTTCTTCAGGATTGGTACACAAAATTTGTCACTGTCTCCACAGAAATTATATGGCATAGTAAATTTTAATGTTCCTCTAGCCCAGCCTGCCGAAAACTCTCATGGGAGTTGGGGGTGTATCAGTGTCATTACTGGACACTGATGTTCCCTGTTTGCACACTGTATGATAGAAGCATAACACATTGTACTGTGTCCCACACAAACACGTCTTCTAGGGTATTGACATGACAAGAGAGCAGACAGCTCAGTGTCCACACATTTGTACTCTTGGGAGCTGGATGGGCCCAGAAACCTCCAGCTGTGTATGTGATGTGAATTGTCACTCGAGGTGGAAGTGGCTTCTTGTTACTCTTCCAGTCCATGCCTACATGGCAGCTGTGTGCTGATGGTGGGAGATTGGTCTCCTGCTGCTACCCAATTACTTGTTGGTTCTCATACACTTAAAATTGAGGTTCCAGACTCGTATTTCTTTGTGGCTTCAGTCAACAAGGACAATGTGATGCTGAGCATTAAAATATCCAAATACACACACCGTTGCCATTATTATGGAAGGGGCTTGAGATGTTACTTGCAGAGGAAGTCAGTATTACTTTTAAGTGAGGTCAACAGCAGTGGTGTTGTTCCAAGATGCACTGTAATTACAACACATTGCACAGATTTTTTGACTAGTGATCCTGTATTCTGTTAGCCTCAAAAGACCCATGTGCTTATCATTGCTCAGTGTAGATGGATTGTTCCTATGCCTTCAAACTGCTGTGCCCACTTTAGGGGCATTTCTCAGGTTAATCATTATTTTCAATTTTATTCATACAGTATTTCAACCTTTTGGTTATTTAATTTTCACAACAAAAATGCTGTTAGCTGAGGTGGATTCATTAGAAAAGGTTACTCTGCCATTAATTATGCCCTGCATTTTGTCTGATGGCATTGTCTTGGCCCCTTGCCCCATATTGGTGCAGCTCTGTTCCAAAAATGTTGTCTGAAGACTTAAATTCTGAATAGAAAAAGGAATTTGAAGCATATTTCCAGTAGGGAATCTTGTGTGACAGGGATATTTCTTGCTACCTAAAAGTTATTTACTGTAAGACTCATCATTCTTTGTGCACTAAGAACAAAATATGTGTTTGCTCTTAATCACTGTAAATGACATACCTAGAAAATTATAACGTGAAATTGCTCTTTGGAAGTCATTGTTCCAAACATTTCAAGTAGGAGACATGGAAATTTGTAATTTTTGCTTCTCAAGCTGTTTGTCTGCGTGCAAGCAAATCGTGTGAAATTGCTTTAAGAATATGAAGTAATGAACTTGCTGCACACCTAAATCTGAAAAATTACTCCTTTCCCTACTATGAAATACACACATTTCCTACATAAATAAAAAAATTACCCATGGTAGGAAGGAGTGGAGAAGTTTTACTTCCTTAATAACGATGGTTTGAGTAGATGGTAGACACTTCATTATAATTTTAAATATGAAGTAATACATGACTTAGTAGTTTTGAAATAGTTACAAAATACTTTTCCCTTTTTTCCATGTCCCAGATAATCAGGGATTGTTTGAAAGGGGACTTTTGTTCATAATTTATACAAAGATAATAAAGTTTGTATGTTTCTTATGAAGTCTGTACATTTTGCTTTTTCCAAAAAATAATACGGAAATAAAAGGAAGAGTTATGAAAATCCATCTTCACTGATTGTGTTAATGAGACGTTCTCAGTAGCATAAGACAAGATCATCATTATCAAACTTTCATTAGCAAGACAAGCTAATGCCTTTATAAAAGAACCTTGCCATGTAGTCTTGTTATTTCAGAATTATCCATCACTTAAATCAAAGGACTGGAAACATTGTGGGACGGTGAGTTCACTGTCTCTTCTAGAAAGATCTTTTGGTACCTTTCCTTGTTTACTGTGAATCATAAGGACAGAATACTCTTGCTCTTTGGGTGAAATAAAATGAGGAGTGAACAAAATGGGGAGTCTTTCTGGCTCATTAGGACACTGTTGCCTGCAGCACTAACTGCAGACTGTCATTTATAGCAATGTTGTAATGAATGATGGAATATACTAAAAGGATTGGTTGTGATTTTAGATGCATAGACTTCCTTTATATCAGATTTTTAAGTGAGGATTGTGTAAGCCTCTCCACTTCTGGTTTCCAAACATTTAATGTGTCAAATTAGAATTAGAGGACACATCATATGCATTTTCATTTTTACACCTATAAGAGGCTATGAAGAAAATTCTGGTAGAATAGGTGATTGTAAGGATGTGTTTCGGCTCCCATTTTTCTCCTAAAAATCAGATGGATTTTCAGACCACATTAAAAAACCCAGAAACTTGAGATGTCACTCAAATATGTCAGTACTTAAAGTTGCTATTTTTTCTTCTTGTTTTTGTAGACCTGCTGTAGGATATCACATTGTCACAGATAAAGGATTTAATTTTTCAACAGCAGATGATGCCTTTGTGTGCCAGAAGAAGAATCATTTCCAAATCACGGTCCATATTAGAATCACTGGACATCCAAAATATGTCAAAACTCAGCTGGGGGGAAAACCAATAGAAAAGTTTTACTTGAAAGCTTATGGAATTAAGGCGAGTGCTTATTCTCTTTGAGATTATTACCTTTAGTTATCCATATAATGAGGTAAAAAACTGTTTTCTGAGTAATTTTTGACCAAGATCTGACAAAGGAGAACTCTTTCAAGCTACTAGTGACTTCTGTGTGGAACAGAATTTCCAGTACGAGTCCACAGACCTGCATATACAGAAGTAGTAAGAAATTGTAATCTGTCTGAAAGATTTTACCATTTTTTTTTTTTTTACCTACTAACAACATTCAGTGATTTTAAAAAATCCATGTAGCTGTTTTACATGGCCATCACGACCAGTTTTGCTTAATGCAAAAGGTAATTAGTGCAGAGGAAATTAGTGAATATTTCTGTCATCTGTTCCATCTGAAGCAAAGTGCTGCTTGGCACCATTCCAGAAAGGTACAGAAATTGATGTTAAAATAATGTGTGGAACATGGAACTACCTTACGTAGGTTTAGTCTCATGCTGAATATCTGCATTTATGCTTTGGCATAGAATGAGCCAATAACAACCTGGATTCAGTAAGCAATTTTTCTTTTGCAAATTAATGCATGACTTTCCTTTTTAAATTTTCCTTTCAAATTATGTCCACAGAAAGACTTGGATCTTCAGACTAGCTGACAATTATAAATCAATCCCGAGTCAGTTTCTGCATTAATTTTGATGTAGTTCCATTAGAAATGAGAGAGACTTCACTGTTTCAGGCAGAATTTGCCTATTAATTTCTATTTCCATTTTTATATGTTTGAAAATTTAATATTCTTGTCATTTTTGAAAATTACTTTTCCTTTACAGGTGGAAGCTCCAAATCAAACAATTACTATTGAACAGTCTCAGTCAGATCGAAGCAAAAAAACTTTCCATCCTGTTAAGTAAGAACTTTGAGAAAATTATTCCATTTTATATCAGTATGTGGTTGGTTTGAAATGTGAAGTAGTTGTCTTGAAAACTTATAGTAGCTCTAAGCCAGTTTTCTGACTTTTGTCCAAATTCCATTCTGGGTACCAAGATAGAATCACAATAGTAACATATACCTGGTTGCCCTTCAGTAAGGAAAATTTTCAGCAGCTTTACAAATGTGCTAAGTATGTCTATCAAAAATACTGATATTCAGCTAGCACACTCCTGTATGCTGCTTAGAGCTGTATGGCAGATGTGTTTCAAATCTTAAAAAATGTCAGTAATGTTCCTGTCCCACATGGGCATGAGATGTATTTGCACTGCTTTTAAAGGGGAGTGCCTCTGCTAGAAACATACATGCAGCATCTTCCTGGAATTCTGCCGTTCTTCAGCATCTTAACTCACTGGCAAAATCAATGTTTATTCTTCTGGCATAAGTGTCTTCTGTTGGAGCTGTTCTGTTCTTTAAAAATAACTAAATCAGCCTTATAACACAAAGAGAAAAGACAGTGTCAAGTTAGGCAGGATAGTGCTGGGAAAACTCAACATTGAGCTTGGGAGAAGAGCTTAGTTTTCACTAAATTATCACTATCATGACATTTTTCTTCCTTTTGCATATTGACAAATAGGTTCTGTGTGTATGTAAGTTGTTTCATATGTGACTGTTTCGTGGACTGTAGTTTTATTCATACAAACTCTTTATTTGTATTATTTATCACTTACAGGAACAGTACCACTATGTATTTGAGACAAGGGTGACTATTTTGTACTTCAGATACACAAATTAGGTGCAGTTGAGAAAAAGGACAAGCAGTAAAATCTGCTAATTTTAATGTGGGAAGTCAGGTCCAATAATCAGCAAGCAGCTATTAACCTTTTCAAACAGCAAATAGCCATCATATGGAACACGTACATTTATTGCATTCAAGACAAACAGACCAAGAAACACAAAACTCTTAGCAATAAGAACAGTTAGACACTGCTTGTGCTTTATCTTGTTTATCTCCTAGACGTAGTCACTCTTTTTAATATGTTTTTAGAAACCAAGGTTACTGCATTTTTACTGGGTTCCTCTGTTTTTTTCATGTTAGTTTTTCTTAGAACTGTTTTAATAAGTCTGAGGAAATCTGGCTTGAGCAGGTAGATCTCCAAATGCTTACCTCCCTGATCTTTTGTTTCCTTTTCTATTTTAGAGTTGATCTGCCAGGGGACCAGGTGACTAAAGTAACACTGGGAAGGCTGCACTTCAGTGAAACAACAGCAAATAATATGAGAAAAAAGGGGAAACCTAATCCTGATCAAAGGTATTGCTGTAGCTAGTTGGCCTGTGTGTTGGAAGTGAAAAACAGAAGGTCTGCTTTAGAATGAAGCTAATGTTTGTGAAAAATCTCAGTATTATCAAATTTTATTTGAAATTCTGCGGTACTTGCTATCTGCTTAAAGGCCTCATTCTCTATAGTTACAGAATTACGTGAGAATAAAAAACCCCCAAACCTCATCCTCATGGTTAGAGATCGTTTCAGGAAATCATAGGCAGAATAGTGGCTGACAAAGTTAGGAGGCCAAAAAATCATATAATGATCATTTTCTTCTGAGGAAAGAAAGGTTTTCCTCTTTGAATCTTCATTACTTAAATTTTTCAAAATTACTGTAACTTTGTTAATTTTCAGTGATTGTGGGGATTGTAAGAGCATATTTCTTGGGAGTGAAAAAAACCTTTTTATTTCCTATTATAACATACACACTTTTAAAAAACATTCTGGCTCTCTTTTTATGTATCAATAATAACAGTTGTATTTAAAACAATTTTTTTTTTCCATGAGAAGGCATTGCTTTAATTATTGTCTTCAATAAATCAATTTCAAATTAGATACTTCATGCTGGTAGTTGGACTGTATGCTGTCTCTCAGGACCAACTTTACCTGATATCTGCAAATGTCTCTGAAAAGATCATTGTGAGGGTAGGTATACATTTATATTGCTTTCATGTAAAAGTATTTATTGTTTTGATATTCACAGGAGATTATGAGGGGGCATGATTATTGGGTAAAAAGTTACCACTGACTCAAAAAAAATGAGGGAAAAAAATTAAAATTGTATGTTTTGTGGGTATTTTATCTTTTAACAGAGTTTAATAATGTGAAAATTAGAGCTATAGAAGAATTTAAAAAGAAAGCTTATTGTACGTTCCAATACAAAATATGTTGACTTTTCCAGATTTTTTTTTTTTTTATGTGAGGTGAAACAATTTCCTGCACTTGCCAGGAATTTGGTAAATGCTTTCATTGGCTAGAGGCTTCATTTTCAAAGAAGGATGAGAAGGAAAAAAAATAAAAGGAAAGAAGGCCAAGCAGCTCTAGGCCGTTTAAGACCTCTAGCTGTCCCTTTCCAGTGTGTTTCTAGAGAGTCCCACCTCTTAAACTGGTGGTAGTAATATAGGTTTCAAATTAGAAACAGGAAGAATTAGTCTCTTTTCCTCATAACGATTAATTTTCAATCCCCTGATCCACATAAAGTTTTCCTTTTAGTATTCAGCTTTAGCCTACAATTAGACTTAGAAAAGAGAAAAAATGCAAAGCTGTGGTGTAATGGGAGCAATGGAAGATTAAGGTTAGGAGAGAGAGAAAGCACATATCCCCAGCGTGAGTGGGATTGCAAGGGGACTGCCAAGGAAAGGTGGGAGCTGCTGAAAGCTTTCAGTCCCAGCCCCTTTTTCATGTGATCAGTAGCTGGTGTTAACATTTGAACTGGGCGTGGTCTGGGGTTTGGGTATTTCTAGGGTGAATATTATGCTTAGGGCTTAGAAAGGTGGGAAATGTGTAAGTGCCATGTGGTGGGCTGCAAAGGATGGAGAGGGCCTGTGGAAGATTGCATTTCAGTGAATTTTTTCTTGTGGGTCAATTGAGAAGCTGTTTCTTTTTGTGTTGGCTTTTTCTAGTCCTTGGGTTATGGAGTGGAATAGTTTAAGCATTTTCTTCTAGAGTCAAGTAAGACCAAGAGCTCTAGTGTATTAAGTGGGGCTGCTCTCCTAAAGAAAGGTGAGGGCTGTCAAAAGCTATTAGTCCTTGCATCAGTTTTTGCAGGCCATTGCTTGGGTCCTTTTTGTCAGCCCATCATCTCCCTAGGCTTATGATTATGGCCTGGTTTAGCATTTGGGTTTGGAGAGAGCGAAAGGGCAGATCTCCAGCATGTGGGGTGTTGCACAGGGGTTTCCAAAGGAAGATGGGGGCTTTCAGATGTTTTCAGTCCTGGCTCCTTTTTTGTCTGTGTCCTTCTGTGCCATAAACCCTCTTCCTGCAGTTATGGTTAGGTTTTTGGAGGGCAGTATGGCTGAGAACTCCTTTCTGGGCCAAGCCGTGAAAGGACTTCAGAAGTAGTGTCTGGAGTTCAGCAGTTCTCTGCCCTGCTGAGAAGTTTTGTCATCCTGGCCATTGCTGTGGGTTCTTTTTATTTCAGGAAACTGTGAAGCACTGTGTTTGCATCATTCCTGCATATATAGTTCTTTTCCTTTTTTTGTCCATTAATTTCCATAATCCTGCTTTCATCCGAATTTGTCTTTCTGGATCTACAGTGTCACAGATATCACCTCTTTACTGATTTGGGAAAGCTGTTCCATTTTCACATTTGACTCATTCTTTTTGCCTTACAAGATATATATTTTTAAGTAAGATTTAGAAATTTACATTTTCCTATTATTTTTAATATTAAGTTCTTTTGAAATTTCAAGGAAGAGGGCACCTTCAATGTGTATGAGACAGTTTTTTAATAGGAATCCATGGAATGAGATTTTCCAAACATGGCCACTGTTTCAGACAAAGGAAAAAGCAGGCAGAAAAGCAGAAAGATCAAGTGGCTGTGATCTGAGGTGGTGAAAATATCAACAGGAAAGCTAGAAAGAAAGAAAAGTCATTTTGCAGATATCTAGCAGGGCTTCAGTGGCAGGGTAAAGTGAGTCAGCTACTGGCTTTGCCCTAAAGTAGCAAAGCTGTACAAAGGCACTGCAAAAGAAAGCAACTCATGTTCTAGCCCTTTATACACTAAAACACAACAAAGCCACCAGCTGAGTAGTGGTTGTCAGGCATATCAGATCATGCTCTAATTGTGGCAAACAGTGGTGAGTTCACAGCACTATGCCTTGTAGATGGCAAAGCCTTGTGAAAGCCTGCCTTCTTTAAATGACTGGAAACTTTTTATCATGATCATACTTTTGTTCAGACTCAAATTTTAAAGCCTGACTTCAAAATTAAAAAAAAGATCAAAACCAACCCAGAATTAATTGTGGAAACCAAATGCCTTTTCTAGTTATACACATTCTGTTGTTTTATTGGTGTTCTTTGAAAGACCCCATTTCCTTAACATTAAATTTCTAATATGAGGTAATTTAGAACATTACAGGGGATTTTATAAACCACATGTATTTAATATCTGCTGTTTGCTCTTTTCTGATTTCCAGTCTCAGCTAAATTTACTGGTAAATAAAGAATGGTTATGTGGCATAATGTCAGAGATAAAATTTGGAAAGCTTTGGATATTGACAATTTAGCTTAAGGTGATAATAAGTGGAATGCAAAGAAAAAAGCAATGAGGCCAATGCTGTGTGAGCAGAAACACTTGGAAGTGACTCCGCTCTGTTTTTTAATGTTGGTGTGTTAGAAAAGCTCTTGAATACAATTTGAATATTAAAGATTTGGCATTTCATTTTCCTTGAATTTCTAATGGAATAAGCAATAGTACATCCATGCTATACTATATCTTTAAACACAAATTTTTCTTCCAGGCATCTAATCCAGGGCAGTTTGAGAATGACAGTGATGTACTGTGGCAGCGAGGACACGTTCCAGAGACGATAGTCTATCATGGTCGAGTAGGAATTAACACAGATGCACCAGATGAAGCACTGGTTGTCTGCGGAAATGCAAAAGTTATGGGCAGAGTCATGCATCCATCTGACAGCCGAGCAAAACAGAATATCCGGGAGGTGAGTGCTGTGGAGTATTTAGGGCATTTATGTTTGCACCACGGCACATGTGTGGATCATTGTTCTGACACGTGAAGCAGATTCTTTATCCTGGGTGTGCTGAAATGCTGGCCTAAAGAAATCAGATGTACCACTGTACTCTGTAGAACCACTGCCTATGGATTTGGGAAGAGGCTGTCTGTGGAAGCTGGCAGTTGTCAGACTGAAGGGTAACTGGCAGTACAAATGCAAACAGCACTTTGATAATGGGGAATGGGAAGATTGTCCATATTTTTCAATATGAAGATCAGCCAAATGATTGTGTCAGGCCAGTTGCTATCTCAGTGATGTCCTAGATGCCATTCTTAGTGTTTCAACATGTAAATCTTGGTATTTGTCCAACTAGGTTGATACAAATGAGCAGTTGAGAAGAATAACACAAATGAGGCTGGTGGAATATGACTACAAGCCTGAATTTGCATCTGTTATGGGAATAAAAGATACCCATGAAACAGGTATTCAGTCCACTGTGTTCCCATTTTTCAATAATGTCCATCCATTGTGCCATACTGCCTTTTAACACCCTGCTCGTTTTTCCCCATTTCATCCTCATTTCTTATGACACTGCAATTGCATGCTTTGCTGTGTATCTCTTGTGATATAAAAATGCCAAAATCAAGTATTTCCGGTAATTTTACAACTTCTGTTTCAACTATTAAAGATGGGAGGTTATTTTCCCAGAGGTTTAATAAGAATGAAGTATGTGATTACAAACAATTTTGTTCTTATTGCAGAGAAATGAGAATTCTAAAGGTTTCCGTTTTTTTTTTTCCTGTGGAATGGAGAAAAAAAAAGTGAAATCCTGGATTTTTCTACCAGAGAGAAATTTTAGATCATCTTTGGCTCTGCCTGTAACTTTTAGGATGGTCAACATAAAGCACATGAACATAGTCAATGGCAGGCCACTGTGCTTCCTGATGTTAGTTTTTGTTATCTCGTGAACAGGAATAATAGCCCAGGAAGTGAAGGAACTTTTACCTGAAGCTGTTAGAGAAGTTGGAGATGTTGCTTGTGATGATGGAGAAAAAATAGAAAACTTCCTCATGGTTGACAAGGTATGGTCTTGAAGAAAAAAAACTCATTACAATACTATGTAATCATGCAATAAAAGAGAAAAGGAAAAAACTTAACTTTTCTCATATTCCAGGTTTAATTCCAGATAAGTGGGATATTGGATATTGTTGTTGTGTCTCTTTGTCAGTCACCTGTTCAAAGCTGTTAAAATCTGTAAAATTATTTGATTGCATTGCACATTTGTAGCAGGCTCTGCTACTTTCTAGAGAAATGTCTTAACTGTGTGAAATTTGCTATTTTGAGACAATATTTTCTTTTCTTCTCAGTCTCACTGAGCTCAGTTCTTTGTCACCAGTGAGGCAGTAAAACTCTAATCAGTCCTTTTTTTCCCCAAGAAATATATTGCTTCATTGTACCATATGAGCCATTTTCTCAGCTAGTTGAGGCCACCTAGAAGTGATTCATGCATGATTTGAAGAGAAGGAAAGGGCAGCTGCTGCATATCATTGATATGAGGACAAGTGACCATATAAATGATTTCACAGTTCTAGGCACAAGAGATTATTTTGAAATCACTTTTTAGTTAAACAGGCTGTTAGTCTTCTGGCAGTAGAGAAGTTTGCAACTTAACACTTACAACTGTGCTGATTCTGCTTGTACAAAATACTGTCTGGTTTTGTGGAATGCAGTCACCTTTAAAAAAAAGGTGTGCGTGGCATTTACAACGTGAAAGGCAAAACTGCTTTTGCTGTTCTCCTGCATAACTTGACTGCACTGGAACACTCAATAACATTAACTGCAGCAATAGCTTCATCCAAGGTTTAATGGCATGAGTCTAGTTGTATATTTGTATGAGAAAGCCATTCTTTCAAACACAGCAGAGAAAGTACGCTGCTACCATGCTCTTATAGCAGATCAGGACCCATTTGTGTCTCAGAAATGGATAAAATACTTACTGCATGGATGGTTGTACTGAGGGCTTCTCTAGCAGCAGATTGATACCTGGCTGATAAGCAGGGGTAGGAGAACAGAAGGGTCTTTCTGAATAAAATATTCAGGAGTAAATGGAGGGTGTTTGAACTGTGTTGCAGAGCCAATTGTGATAATAAAACTTACAAGACTCCTGTAAGAGACTGGAGAGGCTGAAGGGGAGAGCAAAATATTATGATATTATATTATGTATCTTGAGCTCTGTTTTGGTTTTTTCCCTTCTCACTGATCCCTGTGCGATTATCATTATGTATACAACATGGATAGAAATGCTGGCTTGCCTGATCCTACTTAGTACCTGTAGGTAGATGGTTGGATGTACATTTTACTAGGGGATTCTGAAATCTTTGTTCAGCTGCAGCACTGAAAATCAAATAGCAGATGCCTGTTGTGAGTGTCAAAGTTTAAAATTCAACACAGTGTGAAGGTATAACATAGGTTAAATTCTTAGTCTAAAAAGCCTCTTATATTCTTCAAATTTTCTGCAAGTTCTCATTTTCAATTTACTGCCAAATGGACATCTAGAAAAAGGGTTTTATAGTCATATGTGCATCCCATTTACAGTGAGAACTTGTGTTTGCATTTTAAATATTCCATGTGTCCTTAAATAGGTGAATTCTGTACTCATTTCTGCTTGTTATGTCTGATTGATGAATATACTCTATCTACTTTTGTCATTGTTTTGTTTCTTAGGATCAGATCTTTATGGAGAATGTTGGTGCTGTAAAGCAACTTTGTAAAGTAACGAACAATCTTGAAGTCAGAATAGAAGAACTGGAGCAGTGGAACAGGAAACTTGCCAGGCTGAAACGGATAAGCAGCTTAAAGTCAACAGTCAGTGAAGAGAGCAAAGTCAGGTACCTCTGTCTAGGATGTTCTCTGATAGTTGTCACACAAATTGGTAAAGTGATCTCTGTGATAGAAATGAAAACCAATTTTGCTTGACAGTGGAGTTTATCTTATTTCCAACATTTAAGTTCCGCAAACCCCCCTGAATTTCTCATATTTTTTAAACTCACTGACAAAATTAATATTTGAAATGGCTGTTAAATTGCAGTAATTTTTGTAACTGCTGCAGTTGCATAAAGCAAGGGTAGACTATATCCAGTTACAGGTCTGGGTTTGGAAATTGCTTCTAAGACAAATCTGCAGAGCTTCTGCTAGAAAGAATCTTCATTAGTGCTTCAGTGGAAATGATGAGCATTTTCTGTTTCTAAGCCATTTCCCCAAGTTTTCTTTGAAATCAAATGTAGCATTTAATAGCATTCACCTGAATGAGTTAACTGGAGGCCTTTGTGCTTGAAAATGAATCTGATGACACTTCTGCCTTTCTCTTTGTAAATGTTAAAACTGCAAAAGCAAGCGACATTACCACTCTATTGAAAATGTCCTTTTTTCATTTATTAGTTGCTGATGGATTTGAATGTTAAACAGATCTTGTCTCTTACAGCAGGTATAGTCGAGCTACTAGTTTTTTGCCATCAAAAAAATCAGTCCCACTAAAATCCAGCAAGGTGAGTGAAATTAAATATATGGGATATGTTTATGAGAAAGTAAGTGCTGAAATATTGGTGAAAGCTTTTATATTTGTAAATATATAATCAATTCCTTATCCAGGATTATTTAGTGTCATGCTAGAAGCATAAAAATTAACTGTACCGAGATAGATACTATGTATGAGACACTTCTACTTCTTGTCTGTACATAGTCTGTGTGAGAGTAGATCCATGCTGCATAATGGTGTGAAGAAGGAGAGGGACCAACAGGACAGGAATGTTCAGCCTGTAGTTGTGTTCACATGGTATAGTGCAGCCTTGCACAGAAATGCTCATTTTGCTTTGGAATTCTGCACAGTGATGCTGATTCTTCCTCAGCTTTCATCCTTGAGTGAGTCTTTCACTGTGGTTTGCAGTTATCAGCTCCTGTTTTGTACTGGATAATGATGTCTTTCAGGTGGTTAAGACCCAGCTAAGATGATATTGCTATTGCTGAATTACTTCCTCTTGCTCATATCATGGTATAGAAAGCACACACCCCTTTTCACAGGGATTGGCTGAGTTAGGAAATACATGCTGACCTTTCAAAAGGCAATCTTTCTAATCTACCAAGTCCTGTTCTTTAAGATGAACCAATGCTCATTTGCCTACCTTGCTTTTGCCAGTGCCAAAGAGCAAGAGAAAATAATAGGTAAAATGTTCTTTGTTTCATAATGACAATCAAATGCTTCATCATCTAGGATCATCTTCCTTGTTTATAAAGTGCCTTTCTTCTGTATTTACACCAGCCTTAGATTAACATTGTCTGAATACACACTGAAAGCTGCTGAGCTTTTAAATTTTGGCTACTGCTTACTGAGTTCTTCGTTTGATTCTGAAATCCTCCAAGAGTATGAAAAAGAATGGACAAGGAGCTGTTATTATTTTTAACTATCCTTTCTTCCTTTGTAATGTCTGAGTCCCCAGACTATCAGCAGTTCACAGTGCACTCACAGTCTCAGGCAGCCTTTCATTACTGAAGTTTTTTCCCCTTAGATGAGTACCACTGTATAAGGATGACTTGTATGGTTCCTATGAAAGAAAGAGAGGTGACTTAAAGTGACTCGTGTAGTATTTCTTAATCTACTAGTAGTACCTTAGTTATGTGCCACTTAAATTAAGCAAACTTTTTTTTTCTAGGTTTGTTTGTCAAAGACCAAAGAATCTTGCTCCATGAAGATTTTCCGGGTGACTATAGTAGCTTTGATTGCTATTTTGGCACTATGGTAACAATTAATTATCAACAAGTTGACTTGTTTCTCCCTGTCCCTTTCTATCTGTCAGAAAGAAGATAGCACTTTTTTTCTTCTATTTACCCCTCCTACTGAAAGAACACAATGTATTAAAATTAACAGTGAATATGCCTGGTGATATTGGAGAGTTGAAATAATTTTATAAAAGTGACATATTCATGTGATGCACACACAACTAATCTCTGTCCATGTCACACTGTATGTTGCACCTTGAATGTGCCTCAAAAGGGAAAGTGGACATTTGGGCAAGGTGCTGCCCAGGTATTATTCATATTATGTTATGTAAGAGATGGATGCAAATCTACAGAATAATTTTCTTTCTACAGTGCTTTTACAATATGGAGCCTGTATTTACTTAGCATTCATGACAGACGTTTTGAAAAACACCCGGTTTACAGGCAAGTAGTTAAATTAGCATTAGTGAATTCGAATTAGTAGAATTAGTAATAGATTGTGGACCAATTTGTTTTGGTCCTCAACTCTGATGTTGATTTCTTAATGAATTATTTTTCTTCATCTGCAGTACCTCAAGTTCTACTTTACTCTCCTCCACCACAACAACAGGTATCGTGTTTCTGCTGGTCTGCATACATGTAACAGACTTTCAATTCCTGTGCTGTTATAAAATGTCAATAGACACACAGAATTTTTGATAATTTTTTTTTTTTGCTTTAGCAATTCAGATGGAAAGCACAATTTCTCAGAGCACACAGCCCATCAGCAGGATCCCTGAAGTGAATTTCTGTGACATTTTGCCTTGTGACAAGGTCTATTGTTGTCCAATTCATCAACCAAAAATCAAATCTCTAAGTTATGAAAAAAACAATGCAAAGGAGAAACGTAAGTTGAAAAATTAATTTCTATTATTTACAATTTTAGTAGAGACTGTATGGAGAATGTGGGAAGGGGCGAGAATCTTTAAAGGTAGTTAACTTCCTACAAAAGAGCCTAGTCCAGAGGATTTAAAAAATCCTGATATAACTAATGATCACTGCAGTCAATATGTTTTTGAAAAATCTGGCCTGGTTACCTTTAAGAATCTGGGGTCCTAAAATGTTTTGTCAGGTGTCACTTGTTCTTCCTGGCCATTTATGGTAAATGATTTCCTGTGAACTGGAAAGTCACTAATCCCTTTAATTAACCTTTGGCTGCAGTTGGACAGGAGTGGATTGGGGGTAGTAGAGAGTGAATTAACAGATGTTATAAAAAAATAAAATACTTAATCGTATCACAGTGTGATGATATCTTTTCTATGGGCAGAGACAGAATTCCAGCTACCTGAAAACAAAATTTACAATTAAAACTCCGATTGTTCATGCAGGGTTTTTGAGTAGCATTATTTGAAGGCAGAGCTCTATAAAATAAAATACTTTTACTGGAATGAATTCTCTTTCAGCTATTGTCTGCCAGATGTTATATGTGCAGTGTGTGTAAAAGGTGTAGTTTTCAACTGTTATGATATTTATAAGAAAGGGTTAATGCATAAAGGTATGCATAAGTTGTTGGAATCTGTGTTCCTCTGTGCCAGTCCTTAATTGTCAATGTCTGGAAGCATGTGTTAATTCTACTAGACCAGCATTTGTAATCTTCCTTTCTTGGTCTTGGGAACAATTCTTGCACCACAGTTGACAAACTGAAGTGAAATTGGGGATGGATGCAGTTCAGCCTCTGAAGTTCAAATGTCTGCCAGAGCTGGCATTACCAATTGCTGTGACACTCTTAGCAGGAACTGTTTCAATGAGACTGACCCACTGGCCATTCTTTATACTGCAGACAAGTTGCATGTAAGTGGTCCTTGTGATTCTTGTGATTAGTGCTGCAGTAAGCCTGTGGCAGATACAGCTCAATACAGTGCTTTCAGGAGGTCATACCTGAGTGATTTGTATTGCTCTGAAGCCTGAAAGAGTGTTAATTAATCAAAAAGACATTAATCTCATTTATAAATGAGGGAATTGTAGATGGATGAAAATGAAATATGAAAACCTTCTGTCCCTAGCTGACTGCTTTTGGTGTTAGGTGGAAAAAGAAGATAAGAATAAACACAAAGCATTCATTACCTTCTCAAGGTCTTATGCTCCAAATAGCATTAAGTGTGGATCCAAGAGCGAAAAATCAGCACAGTACACAAGCTACTGAAAGATTTCAGTTCTGCACAAGTTTAATGAAGCTGAATGTATCCCCAGATGGAAGGTAACAATGTCAATATGAAATCCAAACAGAAGGAAAACCAACAAGCTGTTTAATGTAGCTGCAGCCAAGATAAATGAAAGGGAAAATATTTTCAGCACAAAAAGCCAAGAGTAAAATATGGGGAATAAGCAAGATAAACACTGGATATTTTAGAAGTATCTGACTTGTCTGATTTGTGGAAAGGTAGAACTATTTGAAATTACAGTTGAATTAAATACTAATTCAGGAGTTCACATTTAACAGACCTTTTGCTGTTCCACAATGCGATACCTGAATTCTGTGGTTGCAGACTACTACTGAGTGCATCCATTGTAGCTCCTTAATCCCTTGCATCTCAGATTTCTTGAGAAGGCAGTTTGGGAAAGTTCAAGTAGAATCAAAAGCATTCATAAGCAAGACAAAATTTATTAAACAAAAAATGAACATATCTTTATGTAGTCTAGCTTAATGTGGCCTTTCCCCCCTACACTTTATTTGTTTTAACTGGTTTCTCTGGAAGATTTAGGCTTTCGAACTCCCATTGATTTCAGTGGAACTAAGGAGTGTGAACACTCTGCGGCATTTGGGCCTTTTCTGTGCTCTGCTTCCATGACATTATTGCTCATTGCTCTCCCCTTAAAGTTAAGTGTTACCAATAACCAGGGGCTGTCCTTACCTTCTCTTACAGTGCTGTTTCTCCCCGGTGTCTTTCCTGTCACAATTAAAGGTTGGTGAGGGCTCCTCTTGGATTTTGGTCAACCTCATGCATTCACACCTAATTGCCTTCAGATGGTAGTTAACAGATTCATAGTAAGGTACCACCACCACAAGAAAACATCAGCAGATTTTTTCCCTACTGCTTAGAGGATATTACAGCTCACGTGAATTGAAACCAGAAAGTGTTTGAGGGGAAAAAAAATGGATACCACGTTTATTGGATGAGTTTATCTTAAGCTTATCTGAAGATAATTACATTCTTGTATGCTTTTACTTTTATATTTGTTATTGAATTGGATCTTCACACCACGTAGGCCTTTGAGAAAGCCCTCAGAGTTACTATATGTGAAAGAGTGGAAGTTTGCCACAATTTATTGAAGGCTGCTGTGGTGCATTTTGGTGGTTCTTGGTGTTCTCAGTTGGCACCTTGCACTCCAGATTTAGATTGCTTCAGCTTAAAGGACAATGAAATGGTAATTTTATGATGAGTAAAAACCCAAGTGAAAATAAAGTTCTATACTGGTTACTGACTCAGTTTAAGTAGTTGAAATCTTAGTGAAGTAAATCTGTCTTTATCCTGGTTTTTGTACAAAATTCTGCTGCCCGTTTAATGCTTTCTTCCATCATCTGCAAAAGAATCACAGTTTTAAGTGTTTAGTAATTCAGAATATTTAGTACATATTCCTGCCAACACTTGCATGGATGAAATATTCTGTCTAGAGGGAGCAATCTTTTACCTTTACGAGGGGGTATAGGTTTTCCTACAGAGTAGTTCTCTGTTAATGAAAATGCAAAATGACAGCGTTTAATGCACTGCTAGCATATCTAGACTATTAGGAGAAATCAGAAGAAAATGGAGGAGGAATGAGAGAATGAACAGGCTTTTTCTAGGTCTGCCTCAAGACTGACTGTATGTGTAAAAGTGATTGTTCAGTAGCTACTTTTCCAAGTGTGTGGAACAGCATAATGAAATGGGACAGCAGACAACTACTAAATGCAGCAGTAACCACCAAAACTGGCAGAACTAGTAGATCTGTATGATGAGTAAATAGCAAATGGATTCAAGGAATAACTGGCAGCAGTATGATAGATTCATAACAAGACACAAAACATATTAAAATCCCAAAGATGATTTTGTATTTCATTGCTTCTGGGCTCTTGGATTCCAGTTGTTAGTATTTTTCCATGCTTTTGGTCACCTATAGCATGAGAAAAGTCTGGAATTTCTTATTTCCCAATACTGAAATGGAAACCAAATCTGGCATGAGTAAGAAAACAGTAAGGACAATCCAGCTATCTTGTTTCAGTCCCAGTAATAATGCATTTTGATCCTACCTTCTGTAAAATGAATTTCCATATAATGGAACAGTCATTTCTGTTCTAAACAGCCATTGTGAAATCAGAATGTTTCCTTTGGAAAACATGGGAATGGAGTATTTTGGTATTTCAGAAATGGTATTTGATGAAACATGTTAGTTTAGGCAAGATCAACATTTCCCAGTGCCATCGTACTGGTTACAAGTCTCTGAACAGATTCTTGACTGTTAGTGTAAAAGCACAGGAATAGCATTAAACCATTTCCATGAGCTTGAAGGGCTTTTTACCTTCCCCAGGTTGTACTTTGTGATGATTATTCAAAAGACCTTTAAAGTTCACTTTTCTAGAGAAGTTTTGAGAAAATTAATAGAATAACAATTAAAAAAAATCACCAGCTTATATTATCCAGACTAGTTCAATGTTTGAAGTTACAGAGGTAACATCAATGAACATGGTGATTGTGTTGTCAGAGCTGTTTATCAGTTTATTTAATTTGTTTAGGCGTCCTCTCTCTGAAGTACTGGGTCAGTCCTCACTATCTTAACATCTCATTCAAAAACCTTGGTTATTATTCTACCAGTTGTTCTACCAGTTCATGTTTGTGTGCCAGATGCCAGTTATTACTAATGCAATTTTCTTACTAATAAGAAAGATGTGGCTTTATGATCATGTTTGTGCTGAAGTATCTAACTGCATATTGGCTTTCACTTTGTCTCTCTGTTATAAAAATTGGTGATGTTCTGTGTGTGTGATGAAATCTTTTTTATTGGGCTATTTTTTGGAAATGTTTTAGATATCTTGTAGATTTCGAAAGCTTGTTTCTTGTTATCTGCAAACTTATTTTGGCTGTGTATATCTTCTGAATAGAGGGGCTCAGTATTTTAAAGATTTCTCTTGTGGTTATGCATGCCTTTATCCAAGAGATAAAACATCTTCTGGTGTTGTATTCATACTTTGCTGTTACAACTGTGCAAGGCTAATTTGGGAGATGTTTGTACATACATCCTTTCACAGGAAACAAAAGTGACATACTACCTGAACAAGATCCAGTCAAAAAAGCTAACAGAAGACCCAATCTTGGAAATGACTGTAAGTCCTATATTTAAAGCAAATACAGTAAAAATGTATACTTGTATAACTTTTAAGAGCTACTTTTAGGCTTGAAATTCTGCTTCTGGAATTTAGAGTTTTATTTATAACTGATCATTATAGAGAATTCGCACTTGGGAATCTCTTCCCTGGGAACCACAGGAAACCTGTGATTCACTGTAATTTTCAGTTTATTCTTACATCTTCATTTGGTTTTTACAGACATTCTGACTGCCCTCTCTAGAGGGCTGGCTTGGCTTCAGACACAATAAAATGACAAGTGACATTTCTTTGACACGGGCTAAAAAGTTACAAGGTGCTCAACTGTGCTAACCCTTTAACAGCAAAATGCTCAAGGATATGAATGTAATATTTGTGTGCATGAAATGCATGATACAGTGTACATGATACAGGAATTGTTTGGGGTTTGGCTCATCTCACCTAAGGGATTAAAGTGTCAGCTGCTGAAAGGGGCCGTCTCTACCTTAGGATCGTGATGCTGCCTTCCTTGGAGGAGATAAAATGAAGTTCCTAGACACAAGAGTTTTGGCTTGATTTCAGGCTTCTCTTTTAGTGACTCTGCACTGCTGTCAGTGCCAGTCTGGGCTGAAAATATTGATTCTTTTCTGTAAAAATGAGTATCTGCTAATTACATATGTTATAACAGCATGCTCTGGCATTCATTCAGTATGAGCAGGATTATGCCTTATGTCTTTTCTGTTTATGGGGATCCTCCATTTTAAGGATTGGGTTTTTTATTAAATATTTGATTAAAGATTAGGCAATATGAGAAAACATCTATACACTAGCATGCACTTAAAGCAGGTTGCTACCCAGGGCCATGTGAGGTATAGAACACAGGTTCTGCTTGTTGCCGGGGTGTGCCCCAGTGGAATGATTTGGGAAAAATCATTCATTCCCCTTCTGATTTTTTTTACATGGGTACACACCTCAGAAAAGGTCCCCTGAGGCATCACTATGATACATGTTGTAATGAGATGTTGTCACAGGGAAACGTTCCTCTGTGCTAGTTCTTCAAGATGAACATGTTCAATTTCCCTTTGTCACTTAAGCATATGTTGGATATTTGCATTCTGGAAGTTAAGTATATTCTACCACACAAATGTTTTATAATCAGAGAACAGGTCAGCCTATAATCATCAAGTTTGTCTGCAAGGTAGGGAATGATTGCTGTAGAACAGAGGAACAGAAACACAAAAGCAGCGTGCACAGTGCGACGTGAAGAGCAGGCTTGGCCCTGCTAACCCTGATCCTCCTTGTGCTTTCTGCACCACATTGCAAGACTTGGTGAAGAGTCTGGAGGGGAAGCCTTACAAGAAGCGGCCGAGGTCACTTTGTTCAGCCTAGAGAAGAGGATACTGAGGGGAGACCTCCTAGTGGTCTACAGCTTCCTCACGATGGGAAGTGGAGGGGCAGGCACTGATCTCTTTGCTCTGGTGACCAGAGACAGGACTTGAGGGAATAGCATGAAGCTGTGCCAGGAGAGGTTTAGGCTGGATACTAGGAAAAGGTACTTCACAGAGAGGATGGTCTGGCACTGGAACAGGCTCCCCAGAGAAGTGGTCATGACACCAAGGCTGACAGAGTTCAAGAAGTATGTGGACAGCACTCTCAGACACGTAGTGTCCTGTGCAGGGCTTAGAGTTGGACTCTGATCTTGCTCAGGATTTTCTATAATTCAGTGATTTAAAATACCAGCAGCTTGATGCTATAGGCAACAGCTGGAGCACAGTGATCTGCTGACGACTCCCACACTTCCTCCACACCTGGGCTTTCCCAAAACCATTGGCATGTTAGCGTAGTTCACTCAAAGGGATAAAACCTGTTCAGCCCCTTCTGTTTAAGGGCCCTCCAAAGTTCAAACTGAAATGGGCTGCTTTAGGGATCTGAGATGCTCCAGGTTTAACTATGGACCTTCACCAGTTGGATGCCGTAGATGTATTCAGAAGAAATAAGCCCTTCAGGATGCAGCTCAGTGCAGCGATTCCTAGGCCAGGTGTGAAAGCAGAAGTTGTGCTCCTTTGTTAGCAAGAACATTGGTTCTTGCTGCCTAACTCTCTGCAGGGCTAATCAGCCTTGGCAAAAAACAGTATCATTGTGGCTGTACTCTTCACCTATATGTAGAATATTACAAAGTTCTTGCAAAAACAAAAGTTCTTGCAAGTTCAAGGCAACATTTTATGAAGCAATTATAATATTCATTAAAGTTGGGTAGTCTTCTTGCACATAGGAGTTTTTTTGCATTCCATGTTATTTCTCTCAACAAAGATAATGTTTTTCAAAGTAATGATGACTTGCATGAGCATGGCTTCTAGTACATTAAAATGAATATTGACACATTTGTGTTCTACTTGGGCTGCTATCAAAATTGCTTTTAATGTCTGCTCAAAAGAAAATGCTACCATCTTAGGTTCCCAGGATATTTGTCCTTGCAAACTGAACAAGGGTCTTATCTCCTCTGTAATGGCAGAAGGAAGGTAATCAATCAGAGGCTTTTAAGTGAGCGCTAATTTAGACCTGCAGCAAGGCCTGTAGTGGCAATCAAGAGGGTAGATATCACCATATTAACTGCAGTTTTATTATTGCTCTTATCTAAGATTTCTTAAAATTATTTATTGAAATAATCAAGAATAAACCATTATTGTTAATATTTTTAGGGATTGATACAACAATCAGTTCCATACAGATTTTGGAAACTCAGCAAAGCATTGACAATCGCTATTGCACTAAAAATCTGCAGTGCAGGTAGGTAAACTGTTTTATTATGCTGTGGTGGAATAAAATACCATTAATGTGGCATGGTTACTTTGCTGGCTCCTGCTCACAGTTGCTTACTCTAGCATGCAGGAGTCTTTGCTACCTTTTTGTATTTTTTTCTCTTTAAATTTAAATGCAAATCCTAAGTGTATTAATACAACCTTTTTTAGCTCCGGAAATTACAGCTTTGTTATTCCTGTTAACAAATACACGCCCATGGATGTAGAAATATCACTGGAAATAAAGTAAGTACAATTCAAGAGAACATACAAAAAGCAACAGTGGTTCCTTATTTGGTAGAAATTCTTGCCTGATGTCTATTGTGACACAAATTTGTCCTTTCAGAGGAGTGGGATAAATCTATGCAAAGCTAAGTTCTTAATGTAGATGTTTGAGTAGTTCCCTTGGTGTAGCATAGGCCCAGTACCATTCTCAGCCCAATGACATTTTCACCCATTGTTACAGATGTTAAAATCCAGAAGTCTTAAAGTTTTTCCCAATAATCATTTGAGCAAACATGTATGCATATATTGGGAGGATTGTGACCTTTGGCCTAGGGATTTGATTTTTTTTTGGTGTAGAGAAATATTATTAGACACAAATATAAATACCTCCAGAGAGTACCTTTTATGGGCCTGTTGTGCCAAGCCCTGTAAAAGGGGATTCTTAGGCAGTATAAATTTATTTTGAATATTGGTTTGTGGTTTGGGGGGAACTGATTTCATTTTTAATAAAATAATTTTTATCCTTATTTTTCTCTGTTTCTTGAAGCACCACAGAGCCATTAATTATATTTCTCTGCAAAGTCACATTTGGAAATTACTGCTCCCATTATTCTTCAAGCCAAAACAGTAGGAAGGATTTCCTAGAAACCACACAGGTAAGATTTCTGCAGCAATATTCTGGCTTGTGGGGATCGTTTTTATGAAATTAATGGCTGCAAAATTGTGGTCTTGGTTAAGATTGTAGATATCCAGTAGTACTTTGAGTCTGTCAGCCATAGATGGCTTTGGCATGGCCATAATGACATGAAATCTTTTTGTTGGAGTCAGTTTTCTGTTGACGTTTATAAAAATCTACACAGCATTTTTCTGGAAGGACAGTTTTGAGTCTCCTTCAGCCTAAGTCACCACTATAACTCATTATAACTCCAGAGGTACTTAAAGAATAGGAATAACTTATCACTCAGGACTTTAGGAGACAGAGTCCTCCAAACTCTCATCTAATTTAGGTTTCTGTTACTATCTTATGGGTAATGAATTTCACTTTTAAAGTCTTCAATTTACTGGAAACGATGGTAATATTCCCTTCTATTTCTGTATGAACAGGAGTTTATCAACAAATCCCTCTAAGGAAAACTCTTCATTTTAAAAGCAAGAGTTGTTTACATGTCATTCTCTGGATTGCTTTAATGGGAATAAAGGCTGTTAAAACATGATAGCTTTTACCAGTAAAAAACCCCGACCAGCTCTTGCAAGCTTTTGAATATCTCCAATAAATTGATGAAGGCTTTAAACTCTCTTCAAATTCCCTTGAAATATAACTGGAAATATAATGGACCCCTTCAAGGTCCCCATTTGTCAGTGTTTGCTTGGAAATGTTTAATTTGGCTAAAACAGTAGGAAAGGCATAAGCAAGGATAATAGCATTTCTGAACACATGGTAAGAGAAACATCCCTGAATTTGGAAGTAATTTCTGAATCTTCTTTAGTTTTCTGATCTATGGTGCCATACGTAATATATTCTTAATTGATTATAAATATTTTTTTGGTGCTTTGTCAAATTAGAGCAGTTGAGATACCTCCAATCTTAGGCTGACTTTCTGATCAACTTTTCAAATACCCTTGCAAAAAGTTTCAGGCTTCTCTGCAACTGTGGCAATCCCATCAGAAAGCCAACATTTTCAAAGTTTTGACCAAGTTTGCTGTAATTCCAACAGAACTGAAATTAAGTCAGAAACAGAGGGTTTCGCCATGCATAAATGTCCTTGAAGCTTAGTAACAAAACTGGTCAAAGAGATTTCCTGTGTCAACCTGAAATCCACTTCAAAAGACTAAAGCTAACAAACCTCCAGCAGCAGTGAGGATTTAGATTTGACGTGACTCAGACTAGAAATGCTGCCTAGTTGAAGAGGTTTCTTTCAAGAGGATTTTCGTAGGGATTGGAAGGCTTATTCCCTACCGAAAGGCAGGACAGCAATCATTTGGACTCACCAATCTCATGTAAGTTTTATCAATGTGAACATATCTCCAGCAGAGAGGATGTGTCAGAAAGTGAAGAGAGGAGAGGAAGATGAAGGAGTTGAGACACTAGAAACTGATGAAGTAGAAGTTACCATGGATCATTAGGTTAAGGAGAGCTGAGGATTGAATTTTGTTTTATTCAGTGTATCATAAACATTTCAGATACAAAATATGTTAAATTTGTACATGGCAGAACCCTGTAATGAAAAATAGCATGAAACCTTGTCTGTATCTGTTTTTGAAATACTGAGTGAAGACACTACCCATATCTTTAGAATTTATAGAGGACCTTTCCTGTTTCTGAGTACTACTAAAGCTGCTATTCCAAGATCAGCAGAACTGCCATTTGCTGCTATTACAACTTGAAGCTCTCAGGCCACCTGGCAAATCAGGAACCATCCCTATTTATTTTGGGATTTGCTTAGAAAACAAATGAGGGAGTTCAGTTATTCAGAGCCAGCTGAGTGTCAGATACCTGTCAGTTCCTGTGCAGAGCTGATCAGAGCAAACCCACATTTGCAGGGTTTGAAGTCAGCAGTTGTTCTTTAAATACTTTGACTATAGCTACCAAGGCTTGTTATCATAATTACTTTGCAGTGCATTTGTCAATGAAATGTTTTCAGAGGCTAACCTTCTGTCCAGTTTCACAGGATATAAGGTTATCTAATCTCTCATTTATCTTCTAGGGGCGTCAGCATATTTGGACTCTCCCTGTAGCTAAGTTGTATGACAGTGCATACTATTTCCGTGTAGCTGTACCAGTAAGTCTTTTCAAATGGCAACACAGCAAAAGACAAATAGCATTTGAACTGAAAGAATATCTTATATGAATCTCCTTCATTTTTCTTCTGCAGGGTTTTGCTGGCTGCTCGACAGACCCTTATTTTGCTGGAATGTTTTTTACTGATTACTACTTCTACTTTTATCGGCAGTGTAACTAAAATGTTTCCAAACATTCTGTTCTTTGGGGGAAAAGATGAGGAAACTCTTGATATGAAAAAGAGACCTGTGAATGACTCTGGATATTTTTTTAAACCTGTTGCTGAGTTGTATGGCATTTTCTTATTTGTTTCATTTTTAAATAATAAAAAGAAGTAGAAAAATAGAGTGTTTGGCAACAACCACAGCTCTGCATTTCCAGAAACAGTGTCTAAAAGGATATGAGGCAATGGAGTACATGATGTGTAAATAAAATAATCCTATTGATCATAGTGAAGTTATATGATATTGTACATATAGCAGACATATAGCACACAAGAACAAATGGGTAGGAGCTCTGCTCAGCTGGAATACACTTCAGTTGTCACAAGATGAGAAGGTGATAAAATGTTGGTTGCACTCAGGAGACTGCTTCTGTCCTACAGGCATATGCCTTCTTTTAGTAGCTGCCCTTTTATATATATATATAAATCTATTTCTTTTTCACTAACAAAACCAAACAAAACTCTACAAGAGAAAAGTAGCACTGTGCAAATGCCCTTGAAATAAGTGTTGTAAGTTAGGGAACAACAGGTCAATTCAGTGGTCTGTGTGTTTCCATTTCAGAAAGCAGACCCATCATTACTGTCACAGTTGTGTGATTTAATGATGTTTGAATGAGGTATGTTTCAGCGGTTTCAGCTACATTTTTTCTCCCCCTGAAACCTACAGCAGGAATGAACGATTTACTCTTAAATTCAGGTTATTTTTTTTTTGGTGTTTGTGATTTGTGTTAGTGTGATCAAAGAATAGAAATTTTGAGAAGAATAATGTCTTGTCTGCACAGCTTTCTAAGATGCATATGGATATATGCTTGCATGGGAAAAACCTTTCTGTTTGTATTTAGGAAACACATTTGTAAGGAAAAGCTATTTGAATGAAACTTCACATTAGTTGCTCAAAAGGAAATCAGATGTAATAATCAAGTACAGTATAAATAGTAGTGTGGGGTATGTTTAGATCAATCCTTCATTTTGTATAGATTAGAGAAAGTAAATATAATGGGGAGACTGTAGGCTTTTAAAGATTTATAATGTAAAAGTTAAATTTGAACAACTGTTTTCTGAATGAAATCACTTAGCAGTGAAACGGAAACATTAGGAAGAAAAATTCATGTCTAAAAAAGTCTTTGTAAACATCAGTGTGTCTTATTTGTATATTTATTGCCTGGCAGTGTGATGGGAGAGTTTAATTTGTTTCTATGCCTTCATTTAGCATTTCTTTTGTCACTATTTTGAGATTTCCTTTAAGGATATCCTTCTCACTGATTTTTTTTTTTTAGATGTATATGCTTCAGTTGGAGTTAATTGCAACGTCTGGCTTTTTTTTCCTTACATGACTCACTAGTTTGATCTTAAACACATGAGATTTGTGTGCGTGTGCGTGTTTTGGTTTTATTTTTTTCCTGGGAGGTATTTATGGGGTAAACCACATGTTCTGTAATATCCCAGAGACTAACTGGACTTGGAAATCTGGATCCAAAATCATCAGAAGTGTGTGCCTTTAGTTTTTTGTGGTCCATACTTGTGGGAAGAGTCATCCGGTCACAGGTGATAATGTGTGTGCATTTTGAACAAAAATTTTTTTAGATTCACCTCGTTTTCATCACTGTTCTTGATTGTAATACTCTTCCCACTGGCACAGAGCACTGCAGCAGAAGAATATAAGCTCCAAGTGCTTCCTGTCATCAAAAAGCTTTCTGCAGTTAAGAGTTTGGAGTGAGATGCATATGGGATAGCAACTATTTTCTTTGTTAAAAAGCTTGCGGTGATTTTATTATATGTTACATTGCCCACTGAAGAATTTTCAACAAGCTTTCTACTCCTATCATATGTTTGTAGTAAGATACTGTTGAAAATTTCATTCAGATTTAAGATGATATGCTGCTGTATGAAGGCTGTGTTTCTATCATGTCTGAGGTAACAAATACCCATCTTGGCAAAAGCTAGGGAAGAACTGGCAGAAATTAAATACTTGGCATTAAAAACACCTTAGCTGGGTGCTTTTTAGCTGCTTACTTGGGTTAAACTGTAACACAGCCCCACCAGATACACAGTAAGTGACTGACACACATGCCAAAATTTCTGTCCATTTTGGAGTGGAAATACAGAAACTTTAGGAATGATTCTCTCTCCCATATCTGCCGAGACTTCACTTTACTATGTTTGGGGAAGTGGAACTCATCTTAACAGCACTGGACTGGTGACATTCTTGGCCTTGTGCAGTCCTTCTCTCTTGTATGACATTGAACTAGAACTACCGTAGAAGAATACTACAGGGAAAACATGGCATTTTCTGTCCTGTACAACCAAAGGAAGTATGGATTGATTTTTCCAAGTGAAAAGGTTCTGAAGAGTTCAAGCATGTCATTTAGGGCTTTTTTTTTTCCATTTCTGTGTCCTCAGTGATAAAGTTACAACATTTTTTAATAGTGATCATTATAATTTGAAACAATTTTTGTGATACTGAATAATGAATTATTGATGGTTTATGTACATTCTATTTGGAACAGGAAATTCCCTTTCCCTTATCTGTTTTTACCACAATGTGGATGAATTGTAAGAGACCTTCAGACATCCATCATTGGAATATTTCTGCCTAACTTGAGAGGGAGCTGAGGCAAAGCAAACTTCCAGCCTGTGTGATACACACAGCCATAAATTGCAGGAGGCAAAGGCAGGGACAGAACGGGGCAATCTAACACCATGTGATCTGGGTCTCAAACCATGCTGCACATACCAAGAACATGATGTGGCAATTCACATTTTTACTTGACTGTAACACAAATTATTTCACCTTGCTTTCACTAAGTTTGATCTAGAGGTGGCAGCGCCATTTTAAGTAAGAGCCTGAGATCACTTCAAAGGCTAGTGCACTAAGCAAGGAGGCTCTAAAGGCTGAAAATCTTGCATGGTCACCCCACGAAAACCAAGGACAAGGCAGAAGAGCAGAATGAGTGGTTTCTGAGGTGTGAATCTGCATCTGGAATTGCCGATAGCCTTCAGGCACAGCCCCAGCTGAAGCTGTAGACTGCTGTGAGCAAATAGGCATCTTGGTCTCTGACTGCAGCTCAGTTCAAATGACTAGTAGGTAGTGAGGAGGCTGTCTGGTGAGATGATGTGAGCCCACCCTGACAAGTTAGCAATCCCAAATCTGAATTTGGAGTCCTGCACAGCACAAGTCTGAAGCGAGATCTGGAGGTGAGCTTTTGATTAAGTCCTGCTTATCTACATTTTTCTAGGATTTTAGTTTGCTTTATAGAATCAGAAAAATACTTTCATTAAGATTTGCTATTGCTATTTTGCTCACAGGGCAAGAAGTTGCTCAGTCAGGAGTCACTGACTTCTTAAATTACAAACCTGTTGCATAGAACCTGAGTCAATTCAGCTAAAAAATGAAAACCTGATTTATGTCAGGTTTACTCTTTCTGATGATCTGAGTGCTGCAGTTCATCGTAGGTATAGAAACTAGTTTCAAGATACACAAAATTAATCAAAATTTATAAATTGCAGTGCTGTAAAACCTTATATGATATGTTGCTTTATATGAAGACATGCTTTTATAGTACATTTGGAAGCCCTGAACACAAATGATGGAAACTCATTTTAGGAATCATTTACTGATCTTACCTTAATCCTGGAATAGTTCTATTAATGTCACAGCTAAACTGTGCTACAGAGAAACAACTTTCTTCAGATTTGTGTCCTAACAGTCTGCCACTACAAAAGTCCCAGATGCTCTGCTGGCTTTTGTGGATTGCTCCTCCACAAGATGTTTGCTTCCTCCCATGTTCCCTATCTGTTGAACAAGGCAAAAGGCAGGACTAGCTCTAATTTGATCTGTTCTCATACTGATGGGAAATAGCTGGCTTTTCCCTCACACAGGGATTTCCTATCTGCCTTTGGAAATATTAAATTCTTCCTGTCTGTTTCTTTCTGTGGGCACCAGTTTTGAACTTTTTCACTTCTTGGCTTCAGATTTTCTTGAATCTTGTAAAAACATAATAAGACTGGGCCTCTGTCATATTTGATTCCAATTGGTCAACACCTTAAAAAATATTAGTAAGCAGAACAGGGAGGCTGATCATATCACCTTGTAAATTTTATGTTCTGTTTAAAGCCAAGATTTAGTTCATTCCAGACAAAAGAATCTTGAGTTATGTCTCTCAGATTTCTTAGGGGAGATGGTGCTTTTTGAAACAGGATGTTTGGGAAGTTTTAATTTGTAGATCCAGAGCTTTGGATAACATCTGTGACACAAGGAGGCTAGCATGCACTCTCGCTCCTCTGTAGACCCGGGGCCACTGATGAAGCCTTCATGCCTCCATTGCTCATTAATAAAACTTTACTAATTGTTATACTTCATGAAGGAGTAAAAGATCTGGAAATGGGTCAGTGTTATAAGGGTAAATGTATTAGACACAACTGAAATACTCAGATATTTCAGGATTACATATATTTGGGACTAATCAAACAGGTCCTGTTTTAGTAAAACAGTGTGCTCAGCACTTCTGAAAAATCAGAATCACAGAACCACTTAGGTTGGAAAAGACCTCTGAGATCATAGAGTACAATCTTTGACTGAAGACCACCTTGTCTTGGACACTTCTAGGGTTGGTGACTCCACTACCTCCCTGGGCAGCCCATTCCAATGCTTACCCATCTTTTCCATGAAGAAATTCTTCATTATGTCCAACCTGAACCTTCCCTGGTTCAACTCTTGCCCTGTTGTTAGTTGCCTGGGAGAAGAGCCCGATCCCCACCTGGCTACAACCTCCTTTCAGGTAGTTGTAAAGAGCAATAAGGTCCCCCCTGAGCCTCTTTTCTCCAGGCTAAACAACCCCAGCTGCCTCAGCTGCTCCTCATAGGACTTGTGCTCCAGACCCTTTCCCAGCTCTGTTGCCCTTCTCTGGACAGGCTCCAGCACCTCAATGTCTTTCTTGTAGTGAGAGGCCCAAAAACTGAACACAGGACTCCAGATGTGGCCTCACCAGTGCCGAGTACAGAGAGACAATCACTTCCCTCGTCCCCTTGGCCACACTTTTTCTGATTCAAGCCAGGATGCCACTGGCCTTCTTGAACCCTTGGGCACACTGCTGCTAGCAGGGACCTCACAGAGAAGTCGAGGCAAGCAGCTTTGAAAATGCATGGGCGATGCCGCTGGGTCCCTCTGAGCAGGGCGGCCGGCCCAGTGAGGAGTGTATAAGTCTAGATTTAGCTTTTCAGTTTGGATGCTTTGATCTTGGCATGTTAACTCAAAATCTTGTTAGGCTACAGAAATATTTCTCCATAAAAAACATGAATGATTTTTTTTTTCTGGACAGTGGTGATCAAGAAATTGGTAGAAATGGTTTTCACTGTTACATTCCACACTCTTTCCCCTGCTCTTATGCATGCATAGTATTTATTAAATTCTTCTCATATGGACTGAATTAACATCTGAAAACCATCACATAATACCTGGAGTGGCAGTTGCTAGCTATGACCCATGCTCTTGAAATTGTTTAGCTGAAAGAACAGTGCTTGCTAAGGAAAGACCAAGGCATAAGCATGTCCCAGTCCTAGGTTACATATATTTGTCCACTGACTTGCTTCCCTTCCTGCTAAGCCTTGGGGAGTGCCAGCAGGTGGTCAGTAGCCGTTATCAGCAGCCTGGCTGATGCACCCAGGGCACTGGGTGCTGCCTGGAACCTCAGTAAGGTTCAAGACATGCTATGGCTCTTTAGTTAGTCCTAGTACATCTTGTCCATGTACAGTGTAGGTCAAAAATAGAAAAATTCATGCATTCACAGCACTTTGCTCACTGATTTCCGCATAAACACAGTCTTCTCTCTCCTCTTCAGCTTCACCAACTAGCATGTTTTCTGTCAAAACAGCACATGAACGAACATTTTCAGTGCAAACCGTAACAGGTTTTGCACAGGCAATCCTGACCCAATTTTAACCCTGGTTGCTATGGTGCTCTGCAGGCTGGGCGGCTGGTGGGGCAGGGCGATGTGGCGATGGCACACAAGCCTTTTGTTGCTCCTTGGCCTGGGTCCAGCCAGCTTGTTTCCCCGTTTTTCCCTTCACCCCACAGCAGCTGGCAGCAGCCTATATCTGCTGACCAGGAGCAGCAGCCAGGCTGCAGCTCTGACACCTCTCTGGGTCTGCATCTCGGAGGAGACACCTTCTTCCAGGCACCCAGAGCTTTCCTCTGCGGACCATAACTCCCATCCTTTGGCTGCATGCCCCTGTATAGGAAAAGCCTTCATCTTCCTGCTCCTGGGCTTTGAGCAGGCTCCCTCGGCTCATCCCTCACTAGCTGCTTTCCAGACATCCTGTGTCCTGCTTTACTCCCTTCAGAAAAGGAACTCATCACAATACTTTACTTTTAAAGGATGAGATCTAAAATAGGTCATCTTCTTAGTAACAGACATAAAATGACCTTTATGAACAGGATTTGAAATACAACTCATTATTTTAAAGGCAGATGTTTTAATTTTTAGTTGATGTTAAATATATCACAATTGCCTAACACAGTAATACAAGCATGGGATTTGCAAATTTGAGTTTAATGTTAATTTAGCTGGTAGATAGTCTGCAAGGTAATCAGTGCTTTGCATTTTTCATTCAATTTCAATGTTACACTTTGCTTTCCACAACATAATCCCAAACACAGGCCAGCTGGCTGTGTTGATTAAAATCCTTTTTCTGCTTTTTATTAATCTTCATGGTTTTGCCCTAGAATTATGAATTGGTCATGGTCTATCAGGAGGGAAATCTGCTGGGCCAGAATGCAGTATTTACAAGTTGAGATTTCTGCTTAAAGCATACTGCTGATTCCTAAAATAAGTTGTGTCCTGAGTGCTTTGCTATATGTGCAGAGCTTTACATGAGTTTGGAACAAAGCTCTTTAGCTTAAATTACTTACAAATAATTCATTATGTGTTTGGCTGACACATTTCCTCACTGAAAACCTAGATTAAGAGAATGTCATTAGGGAATGGGGGTGACAGAGGACTTTTGTTGTCAATCCTGTGTTTTGGAGGCATAGAGCATGTAAGCTCTTCATGTGAACCCTCATGGCCTTTACCTTGATGGCAGAGGGAGAATGGAGGGGGTCAGGGTATTTCTGCAAGCGGAACCACTGACTCAGCGTCAGAGGTTCCTCAGGATTCACAGCAATGGGACAAGAATAATTCTCAAATGGAACGTGATGGAGCAGCAGGAATGGTGCTCTGATTCCTAAAATTAGTCCAAAGGCTGCTGGGACCCAGCCTTGATCTTCCTTCATCTGTAAACCTTCCTTGCACAAAGGCTGTCTGTTCAGACTGAGTGAGATTCACCCCAAACAAGTAATGTGCTCTGTGTGTTGCTTTTTGGTAAATAACTATTTGATCACAGTGATTTTTTTTAAAATTAATTTGATGTGATGATTAGGCAATCACTTCAGCACGTATTTTTTAAATTATCTCTTGTTAAAAGAAATGAGGCAGTAACTAAGCATAATCTATCTTTTCTGATTTCTCACACTGTTAATTAAAGACTGTGAATATTCTTGCTGAGGTATTTGGATGTCTTTGCATCTAGTGGTGGTTAAAGTGGTTATATCCTGTAGTTACGCCACCTATACTTTGATCAAGATCATACACTTAAGGATGGTACTCAGCGAAACTGTTACATAGGTAGACGGATCTGCCTACAGGTCTTTGCTGCTCTCTTCCTTTCACTGCTCTGTGTTGCTTTCAGGGACTGTGTCAGTGCGTACATGCAGAACACAAAATGATGATGGATGCTTATAAATAATGCCTACTAATACCTCAGAATTTTGCTACAGTTTGGTCTTAGGCTTTATGCTTTTGTTTCTATAGTTGCGCTTAACTGCAAACACCCATTTTTACTATTCAAAATAAATTGCCTTTCGAATTTCATGCCATTGCCATCTGCTTTGATCTTTAGCAAGGGGCTGTGAGATTGAAGTTACACCCTTTCCTCAAAAGTCATGATTCTCAGTTTCTAGGCTGGTTTGGAGTCTGCTGCAACCTTAAGATTTTGCAATTTTAATCCTTAAAAAGCAATTTCTTTTTCTTACTTTGGAGGATCTTGGCTGCAAAAAAAAAGTTTTGACTTCCCGTCTTCCCAGTTTACTTTTGTCAGTTTTTCAGGCAATGATAATAATTTTTGAAGTTCTGATTTCTTCAGACGAAGATGCTTGTACTAGCAGCTTGCTGGGGTAACCTCATTCCTGGTAGGGTACTAGCGAGCATTGGGTGGCTGGCTGTTGAAGGCTCATGGATACTACTTAAAAAAACAAACTCCAAAAGGCTGCTGGGTGGGGCAGGTTAATTGCCTTGTTTTTTCGCTCATGACTGCACAGCTCTTACCTTCATTGGAGACTTTTACCATCTCAGGTATTTTCCTTAATGTTGCGCATGTAGTAGCTGGGATGTGGCTGCTGAAGTGACCGGTACTGGTATTCAGTTGTTGCTTTTCCTCTATAGCCTCCTGCATTCCCATCTAGCTTTCCCCGACAGCACCATTGCTGAAGCAGCACAAATTATCCTCCTGGCAGTTGTCTTATTACTTTTTGATCTACTTGCTTTAAGGATCTGACTATTGCCTTGTCTTTTGGTAAATATTTTCCCAAAATTAAAATTCTTATCTTCCGGAAATGTTCAACAGCTTGCGATCTGTCTGCTGGCTTTTGTGTTTCTCTCTCCTTCTGGGCCATCACATTTGCCCCTTTACTTTCTCATGTAAATCTGTCTTCCAGGTCACTATTTCCTACATNTTTTCAAAAGATAATGCAGCATTGTGAGTAGTGTGTCTCCAGGCCTCCCGATTGGAGGCCAGAGCAGACCAGTGATGGTGATCGATATGGCCAAGGCTGAGATGTTGTTTCAGGGAGTCCTTATATCTCTTCTTCGGGGCTCCTCTCTTGCGGCAGCCAGAAATACTAACCTAAATCATCAGAGGCTCAGCCACGACACCATATATATATTTCATGAATGTTCATACCATAATGTTGTTTCTTCAATGTCTTCTGTGCTTGCGGATAATCTTACTGACGTCAGCTGGTGCTCCAGGTAGCACTGATGTTCCTCTGGGAACATACAGTAGACCTCCAGGTGCTTTGGCCACATGTGCTCCTCAGCATGGAGCATCAGCTGAATGCTTCACAAGCAAAAAATAAAAAAGATGGATAGAAGTGCTTAACAAATAGAATGGAAACTCTGTGTTTCTGCTTCACTTTACTGTCCCTTAAGGATTTATTTTTGCATTAAGTTATGTGGTTAGATGTGTTTTTCAAGACAACAAAGAATGACACGAAGGATCTTGCTTAATCCATCTGTCTTGGCAAGGTTTAGTTTCCTTGCTTCTGTTCAGACAGCTGCCAAAACCCATATCCCCTTGCATTTATTTATTTAAACTGAATTAGGTATGATGGTTACACAAATCAAAACAAAAATGGGCTTTGTATACAAGAGGCAACTGATGTTCTGTTTCTGGAGTAAAATATATGTAGATTTTTTTTTTCAACACAGAAAAAATTACAAAAATCTGAATCTGTCAAAGTCAAACATATTAAAGGACACGGTTGCAAGAAGACCCATATGCTGTACATAATAGATGATTTTTTTTCTTTTTCATGTCTGCCCGCTGAGAGCTGAAAAACTACAAGGGTTGAAACTGAAAGCATCATTAAATGTTAATCTGCTGGGGCTTCCTTAGTGCTAGTGAGGTCAAGCTCTGCTGCAGAACACAGTGACAGATGGAGCGTCCTCTGTGAAATCACTCCGTGTTGCCAAACGCCGCCAGTAGACACACGGTCTGTCACCACGCACGTGCTCTGGCTGCCCGCCCCATGAGCTCCCAGGGGTGGGAGTGCTCCGAGGGGCCCAGCACCCTGGGCAGGAAAACAGTGTCATGGGCATGTCGAGCGGACACCAAGTCAGGGAGGAGAGCCTTTAGATTAGGGCCAGTAATGAGCTTTCTGCCTCTGTGAGCATATTGTAACCTGCAGGCAGGAAAATGCGGTTTTTGAAAATGGTTTGCCCTGGCTTAGTGCTGAGCTGAGGATCTCTACATTGCTCTGAAGGGCACTGTCCCTGCTGAGCCTGGCTCCTGTGTTTTTCATCACCTTGTATAAAACAGGCTCAAATTGTGGAGTCTTACCATGTTCGCAAAATTAAGTTGAAAGCTTCTGACTGACAGCCTTAAGGGCTTTTCCCGTAAACACATAAAGCTATACTGCAGCTTAGGCAGAAGGATAGGTTTTGCTTCGTGTCTAGCTACACCTGATTGTGACCAGGCTCCCTGCATCACTGTGCTTTTGGCAGCACCGCTTTGTAACTCACTGGCTAATTTAGTCAGGAAGCTGATGTCAGGAAAACAAACCAGTCGAGTTTCTCCCTAGAGCTTCAGCTCAGCAAAAATGAGAACGATCCCCAAATCAATGCCTGCCCCAGCTCCTTTTCGCAAAACTGCTTTGCAGTGGAGGAGCTAAGGCTGTACCCCAGGGCTTGCCAGAGCCAGCATTGCAGACACAGTGGCCTTTGGACCTGTCTGCTCTTGTTCAGGAGGGAGATAACATGAGTACTAGTTCAATGTGACCTCCCCCAGTGGCATTGCACACAGTTGGTTTGCAAGCTTCATCCTGTTACACTCTGCTGCAGTGTAGACCTGTGCCGTATGAGTGAGTGTTCAGCTCCGTGGTGCTTTTCAGGGAGAAGTGGGCAAGCCAGCTGGAAGCCCACCCAAAAAATCTAGGTCAGGTGTCTACAAATATTGCTGATGAGCCCTGCAGTGGCATAACTAGAAAGCCCTCATAACTTGTAAAAGCTCTCCTGGCATTTCTGTCAAGGATTAGGGGAAGAGGAACAGCCCTCTTGACTCCTCAGGAGGGGTCTTCTGACATCTGCCACAGGTTCTTATCACAGTTTCCATAACTATGAGTTTCACTTTAGGGAATCTGGGCAGGAGAGTTTGTCGGCTCCGGTATTGAATAGAATCATGTTGTATAATTTGCTGGGTGACACAGGTTAAACATCGGTTCCCACATTGCTGAGTGGTTTGCTGAAGATACTTTTTCTCACTTGCCTTGCCTGCATCTGAGCTCTGAGCCAGAGGGTGCATCAAGGTGGCCTCTGTGGGCAAGAGTGACAGTGGGAGCCACCTCAATCCCCCACAAGCAAGGTCATTCCCAATACTGACCATTAATGTTGACTGTGAGGAGCAGCAACTCTACTCTGTTTTCCATACTGTTTGGTGATTTTTCCTTTAGAATAGGAATTGGTGTTGTATTATTTTGACACATTCTTTGTTGTTTTACTTAATGAGTTCTTCTAAGGAACCTTATTTAAGCAAACAAAATTTGTAATGTAAACTTCAGAAATGTTTGACACGCATAATGTATCTTTGGTAGGATTCAAGCATGGACAAGAGGGAACAGAGAAACTAAGACATGGAAAAAGATACAGCTGAAGGAATTGCTTCATAAAGGGGCCTCTTTAGCAAGTGAGGCTGCTTTGTTCTCACTGTTTTTATTTTCATTTGGATTATAATGTCCAAGTAACTAAAATAACCATAAAGCATTGGAGGAAATGACACGATTAAGCATTTCCCTACTTGACGAGAAAGTAATGGACCTTAGTTAGTTACCTTAGGCACAAGCTAGATGGTGCTAGAGCATACGAGTAAGATGATGTTCACCTAACAGCTGTGTGAAATCAAAATATGACTCAAAACAGACTACTGAGGGGAACTCCACAGTACTAGAGGCTTTTTAACACCTGGTTTTGCCTGCTGCTTTTGTTCTGACTACGCCAAAGTAGCTTCTATTTCCCTGAGCCTCTCAAAATGCCCTGTCAAATATATTAGCTTATGGAAACCTCTCTTTGATATTCTTATTTTGAACTGATTATTATAGACAACCCTGCTCTGTGATTTGAAGTAAGGTCAGTTTTGTCTCTTTCTTTCACTTCTCTATTTGCATTACATCAGGAGAGCAGTCAGACATTCCCCATTGCCAAAGGGCAGTGCTGCTCAGCATGGAGCTTGCAAAGAAAGATGTGCATTGTGGAGTAAATGTTCAAAAGCATTTGTGAGACCGAAGGGCATAATTCCCATTGAAAACTAGTGGGAGCTATACTTAGGAGTTTCCTATGCTGCAGAGCTTCCCCCAGCATGCTTATGTCAGTACTTTCCCTGTTCAGACTCAGGAAAAAGCACCCATGACTGTGATTTAAATGATTTTTAGAAGTTTTGACATGCTTAAAAAATGAATTAGTTGAATCTGAGGAATGAAAGAATGTCACTCTTCCAGCTTTAACTCGTCAAAAATTTGTGACTGTAAATGTAGTCAGAGGATCCAACGCCTTTGGGGCCTAGCCAGCTGCAGATCCTGCTGCTGCTGATGTGCATTTTGATAGGACTTCAGGGCAATGTACCCCATGCAACGGAGCTCAGAGTGCCATTGGTTGGAAGCATGCATTTAGTTCAGAGCAGAGAGGAAAGGGAAATAGTACCATGCAAATTGAATGATTCTTCTTTTTTATTTTTATTTTTATTTTTATATTTATAGCTTTCAAAATGCAAGGTCTTGGCATTTTTTAAAGCATGGCTGACAAAGACATTAAGGTGCATATAACTTCATCCATGTAAGTAGTTGAACTGAAAACAAAAGAGACTGTTCCCTTAGGTGAAAATCCCACATGCTTTAAATTTGCATACTTAGCACCTTTGTTTGTACTTGTGCAACTTAATCAACATGTTGCAGACATGGCAGTGTCCCTAAACTGAAATGTGATGTGATGAATGGAGCATTGTATGGTGAGTCAGGAGATGTATCTTCTGGCTCTCCCCTTGACTTGTGTCATGATTTTCTGCAGGACTTAGTGTCTCCTATCCTTCGCTTACAAAATGATATAAAGATGTTTTCCTAGCTACGTGTAGTGACATGTATGGGTCACTGAGTGTAGCAAAAGAAGTAAAACTGGAGAAGCTGAATATGTCCGATGAGTGAAAATGTGCCTAGAGTTTAATAATTTCATTGGCAGAGTGCCCTATTTTTCTAGCTAATAGGCCTGTTTAGTGAGCTCCTGCTGCGTCTGACATACTGGCCCTGCTGCTGTTCAGATATAGTTGTACCTGTGGTGGTTCGAGCTGCACTGCTTAATCTCTTGCACCCCGTTGGTGAGTGTGTCAGAGCTGTGGTGATGCCTAAATACTCAGCCAAAGGTCTGTGTTTTCATCTGAGGCTTGAGGATGTGCTGGAAGTGGTCCTTTCTACAGTGCACAAGGTCATGTGTGGGCACAGTGGAAAACTGCTGTGATGTGCAGAAGAAATGGTGCTCGCAGAGCACTGGTGCTGCTCTGTGACGTGTACACATGGGAATATAGGTCAGTGAAACATCCAGAGGGGTTGCACAGCTGCAAAGGGCGTATTTGCATGCACAGGGTGCAGATAGCAGGCTTGAGCTAGACAAGCTGCTGCTGAGCAACTTGGTGTGGTCCTGGGGAGCGGTGTGCCAACACACGTCCTTTGAGCCTGGTCCTCAGAAGTAGCTACGGTGCTTTGGTCTGGAGCTGCACTCAGTCTATCATGGCTCCTCTGCAAGTCCTGACCGGACTATGTGCCCAGTTCTTAGAGCTATGTTGGGCTTGGTCATGGTGAATATGAGCAAGGTGAGGCTTGCAGCCTGGAGCAGGTATTGTCTGCATTTTCCAGTTGTATCAACTGATCTAACATATGTGGATTTGTATTCCCAGGCTAGAAGCAGTGGCAGCCAGTTTTGCTCTTAAACAGGCCAAAATTGTGCAGCTTCACTTGCATCAGCTGGTGAAACATTTATAGATTTGTACTATGAGGTGTCCTAAGTTTCTTGGTCCCTTCCTGCTTACATCTGTGTGCAGAGTGTTGTAAAATTTCTCCATTCTTTTCTGCTTGCATTTATTTGACTGACATGATTACCCTGGTATCAATACAGGCTGAGCAATGAAGGGATTGAGAGCAGCCCTGTGAAGAAGGACTTGGGAGTGCTGGTGCATGAGAGGCTGAACACGAGCCAGCAATGTGCACTTGCAGCCCAGAAACCCAATTGTACCTTGGGCTGCATCAAAAGCAGCGTGGCCAGCACGTTAAGGGAGATGATTCTGCCCCTCTACTCTGCTCTGGTGAGACCCCACCTGGAGTACTGCATCCAGCTCTGGTGCTTCCAGCACAGGAAAGATATGGACGTGTTAGAGGAGGTCCAGAGTAGGGCCACGAAAATGATCAGAGGGATGGAACACCTCTCCTACAAGGAAAGGCTGAGAGAGTTGAGGCTGTTCAGCTGGGATGAAAGCAAGCTCTGGGAAGGCCTTATTGTCGCTCTTCAATACTTAAGGGGGACTTATAAGGAAGATGGGGACAAACTGTTTAGTAGGACCTGTTGTGATAGGACAAGAGGTAATGATTTTAAATGAAGAGAGGGAAGCTTTAGTTCGGGTATAATGAAGAGGGTTTTTTGTGATAGGTGTGGTGAAACACAGTGTCCCTCTTGCCTGAGTTTGGAAGGCACATGCCCCTCAACTTGGAGTTTGTCTGCCTTTCAAGAGTGTTGGAAGTTTTTGGTTTGAACCAGCTGCCATTACAATCAGCTGAAGACAGCATCTTGGTGGAGGAAGCTTTCATATCTTCTTTCTCATTATTATCTTATTATCTTATTATTTGTTACTCCATCCTGGACATGCTGTGAGGTCCTGACTGGAGGTTCTCATTAATGAAAGTCTGAGATCTTTGAACACTTCATGCTCCTGCTTAGAGCTTTTTCCATGATCCTCTCCTGAGATCAACAAAAAACACCCAGTTCCCAAACTTCCAGTGAATACTTCATTTCCCTTGATACTCTCTACCAGCTAGCTTGCCCTAAAAACTTGCATGCAGGGAAGGACTAAAGGCTTGCTTGTGAATAAAAAATAAACAATGGCGTAAGACATTCATGAGACATTTGCTACCAACACGATCTTCAAAACTTACTGTGCTGTTACTGAAGAAATAATTTTTCAGAGGAGTTATTTTGACTATCTCTAATTTCCTGGACTTCCAGAGTTCCCAAGCGCCTTCTTCTCTAAGTGAATAATGGAAATTTGCTGCAATCAATTTCCAAAACCATAACCAGATATAAGTTTCTTTGGATCCTTCACACATTGGTTTTCACCAAAGTGATGAGCTTTCTACTCTTATACTGACTACAGTTTCTCCTGCTAAGGGAAAGAAAAGCATTAAAAACCAGCCCTCTGCCCCATATGTTGAGAAAGTTTACTAGCATTGACAACAGGCTGGCTGATATTCATAATAATATTTTAACTGCACTGCAGCAAAAGTTTCCACTAGTCATGAATATTGAATGAAAACCTTTGTGTTTCTCAGACTCAATCTGTAAGCTGGCGATAATTTCTGGTTTTGCAGTAGAAGAGTGGAGGTTGAGAAAAATACCATGGTTTTAAAGGAAGATGGGATTGTCTTCCTGCCACTTAGTCTACTGTGTTTGTGCTCAGCTATCTGCTTCTTTGAAACCAACCAAGCATGTTGTAGCAGATGTCTGACATTCAGCTCAGTATTGAAGATTCAGGCAGTGCAGAGCTTGAAGTCAGCTGGTGGTACCACTTCATCCAAGTCCAGTGATCACACCCCAGGGCTTATAGAGCATGAAGTGGTTGTTGGGGGATGATATCCAAGATATCCTGTTCAGCTGGCCAATTTGCCTTACTCCATTGTTCTGTCTGCTGCGAAAACATACTACCTTAGATCTTTCTGGAGGAGAAATTGAGGCTGTGGGGAGAAGAGTTTGCTCATCATGGCAGCCAGATGTTCCCAGCTGGAATTCAGTATGTCTCCCTGTCCATCTTAGAGTGAAGCTGCAAAGTTGGGTTTGCTGGCAGCCCTTCTGAGTTTGCTGCCTGGTCTGGTTTATCAAATAAGCTCAATAAAACCTATTCCATATGTTTATTTTACCAGAAAACCTATTGGTTTGTGATACCACAACGGAGCATGTTCATAGATATGTAATCCTTGCCAGGATAAGGCAAAGATGTGCTCTACTAGGAATTTTAAGTCAAATGTTATTTCTGCCTTAGCCTGGATTATGCATGCGCTGACAGAAATTAATTTGGTGGTTTATTCCTGCTGTGAGCAACACAGGATTTTCCTTTGGGGATTCTAAGATTGTTCTTATCTAGTAATTAAATCTTAATCATGTTTTTGCCAAAAGCTGTATGTTTGGCTCACACGGGGGGAGATCTCTCTGTGTGTGTCTGTCCCTCCTCCTCCTCCCAGTTGTGTTTGCCTTGTCAATTTTTCAATCTCTGATTTTGCAAACTGATACCTAGATCTGCCGTGCATGAAAAATCCCTGTTGTGCATCCTGCCAGGAGTCATTTCATTTTGTTCCCCTGGCATCCTGAGGAGGTTTTCCTTCTCAGGAATTACACGCTTTCTCTGCCAGGAGCCATGGATGCACTGTGTGGCTGGCACAGGTCACCATGTGCCGTACCTGGCTGCTGCCAAGCAGAGATCAAAGGGCTCCAGGCAGTAGGCCCTGGAGAGCTCCCGCTTTTCATCCATCCTGTGGGATTTGCTGGCAGAGTTACCTTGGGTAAATGACTTCTGTCCTTGTAATAACCAGCCTGGCAAAGTGTATCTGCATGATGGAGCGGGGAAACTTGTTAGATTTAGAGAAAGAAAAAGTATGTAGCGCAGTGTGCAGATGTCTTATGTGTATTTGTGTATATAGTATTTCATCGATATCAATGATTGTAGATGTTTGTCCTGTGGTATAATCAATCCCATATGCATCCTGCCCTGGATTCTGGTACCATGTTTGTCTTGCCAGTTGAGTCCTTTCTTTGTTCTCGCAAAACTCAAATCTTTTTTGGTGCTGAAATGCCATATTACTATAGTTATATATGTTGTTTCTAGAAATGTTCATAAAAGCTATGTACTTTTTCAGGATGGGGAATCTTACTAGTTTTCAACACTATTGCCATCATCAAAACAAAGATCTGCACTACTGGCTGTATCAGGATTGTCTTCAAAAACATGAAGTCCTTAAGCTTAACAAAACCTTTTGTACAAATAGTTAAATTTTTAGATGAATTAAGTACCATGAAAACAAGGCAACAACAGAACAAGTAACAAAATCCGATCACTTTTCCTGTCTCTTGCTCAGACTACTACATATATACGTCCTTCTGACAAATCTTTAAAATTAATCATGGATTCAGTTTTAGCTAATGACAAGCTATGACAATTAGAATGGAATTTTCTTTTACTGTTTTCATTCTGGAACCATATTCTGTGCTATAGGGCTTTTCAATTTAATTTATAAACCTTTTTTTCTTCCAGTCGAGAGTCAAACATGTACTAGGTATATCTATGAATGCTCATTTCTGTAAGAATTCATTATTTTTACCTTTGGAAGTACACATAAGTGTTGGTAGATGTGAAATGTTTAGAGCTTGTAGGGCTGAAAAATGTGGTGATACTACTTTAGCTTGATCACAGCTTTGTCCTTTGCAGGACTCAAGGACTTACTCTGCTATGAAAATTACATGCATATTCTTTTTCCTTTCTTTTTTTGTTTGCTTTTGCAGACATAGTCTACATGATAGTGATAAAAATTAAGCCTCTGTAGAGTTCTGCCATGAAGAATATTAGGATGCTTTCCCATTCTTCTCTTGTTTGTCTTAGAGGACTCGGGGGGGATTTGGTTTGGTTTTGATTGCCACTGACATGCGCATTACAGATTCTAGAAAGAATCTCTTGGGAGACTCAAACACTGTCATGATGGAGCTACTGGTAGTGACAACTGCATGCAGTTTAGAGAAGGCATTCACTCATTCCATTTGTGCTTCTCACATGAGTTTGTGAAAACAGAGCAAAATGGTGGTTTCTGCTGCTCAAACCAGTGACCAGTGTGAAGGAATAAAGCTTTTTTTTTTCTGAGTCGAATTGTCTGTGCCAGTGTTCAAAGTCACAGCACCATAGCCAGATCATTTCAGTATGAAGCATGTTACAAGGAGAAGCTTCTGTCATCCATGCTGAAAGATCAAAGGCCTCCAAGATGTGCATATGTTTCACAGTCAGCAGTAATTGGTTTAATGTCGAGCTTTGCTATGAGATTGGGTTTGGATTTTGTCCATCTGCAGTAACATAGCGGTTAAGATTTACCTAGCATATAGTGTTAATAATTGTGTTTGAAGTAATTTGCCTAATGACTAGTTCCTGAATTAGTTTCCTTCAGGCACTCTTCTTCACTGAAAAAAGAGATGAAGGCAGCCTATCAATGGTAGGATCCATACACTATCCTTTAGCTTGGATAAACTTCCTTTTACTATGTAGAGCATTCACCTTCTTTGAGTGCCTTTAAAAATGGGAGCAATGTGACAATATTGGGACATCCCTAGCTATGTCAGTGTTCCCTCTGGATGTTCACTCTGAGCAACCTGCTCTCCTCCTCTCCCACCCACAGACCATAAGAGCCTTCTTCAGACCTCCTCCTCCCACATTTCCCTGTCCTTCTCTGGCTTCCAATAGCCATCTCCAGTGCCACTCTCCCAGTACCTTGCCAGTGGTAGCAGAAGGGAAGTAAGCTGCTGCTAGTTTGACTCAGTGCATTCACTCCCATTTTGTGCCCTCCAGGTTGTGCTCAGGTCAGCTGCTCCTCCTGCTTTGCCCCTAATGCAGCACTGCTGGTCTTCCCAAGGTTTACACACTGGCTTTCTTTTGAGCGTGTAAGCACAAAGTGCTCATAGTAGTGCAGCCCATGTCTGACCTGCACTTGGTTCAGCTGGAGAATTAGTGCCATTTAAGAGAATATGGTCATTTTTCTGGTGACTGAAGAGACAAAAGTCAAAGTGTGGTCAATAAGATCCCCATTGGTCAGTGCCAATACCCTGGTGAGCACCCTGGCAGTGCCATTACATCCTTTAATGGCTTCTCTTTGAATCAGCTATGAACATGTAAGGGTAAAGGCAGGACTCAGTCTACCATTCAGTCTGGTTCCAGAAATCCAGCTGAAGACTTTTTTGGTGCCGGGGGTTGGTGTTGGATTTAAGCATCATCAGGCCTTGAAACCACAAAAGGCACTCAGTCTTGCAGGTACTTCCTGTGCATTTATGAAAGTCAGGCTTCTCTGGTGGAATGTGGAAGGTGTTTCAAGGATTAACACAAAGAGCATGTCAGCTCTCGGAAAGCCACCTGCCTGCTTCTGCATCTGCACAGGGACTATTCCCACTACCTCTGATTTTCGTCCGTGTTGTACCTAGGTAAGGATGAGGAGAAGGCAAAGTCAAGGCTCTTCATGTTGATTGCATTTTGGCAGTGGGTTGCTCCAGTATTACTGATATGATGGGGCAGGGACAGTAGGAAGGATGGGAGTTACCTGCTCCTGGCTGGTTTGCTGCCTCTTAGGATAAATCTACAGCTTACATTTTTTTCTGCAGCCTTCATCATGCTGACATTGATGTCAGTCTGCACTGACTTGTTTTTTCACCGCAAACACAAACAGCACTTGAAGTGCATATTGTCATTTTCACAGCCCATATGGTCTTCTCAGGTTCCTAAGGTGCTTGGCAGAAAGGGGTTTTTCATCAACAGCTTTAATTCATGGTGCCTTGGAGAGTCAGGGATGCTCCTCAAGGAGGCCAAGCAGCTAATCTCAAGCCTAGCACTAGCCTGTGTCAAGGATGGTCTCATCATTGGCAATGTGGAGCATGGGAATAATTTAATAAAAAATGAACCACCCCGAGGAAGGAACAATTCCTGAAGTTACTGTAGTTATATGTTAAACAAATGCATATCTGCAAAGGAGCCCAGCTTGATGTTCTACAACAGCTGAGGCTGTAGACTTTTACTACCTTAAACATGAAGCTGGTTGTCCAGAGGAAGAGGCAATGAAGTGCAAAAGCTTCAAAGGCTTCAGCTACTGCTCTCTTTTGCCTGGGGTCAACCCCCTTAGAAGTGAGAATTTCTGGATAAACGAGCCTAGGAGGCACAGGAATTTGTGCCAGTACACAGAGGCTGGGTAATCAGTCACATTAATTTGGGCTAAGCGAAGCATGAATGAGGCCTTTACTATTCATTCAACATTAATCATATTGTTAGCTAGAATAACAAAACTGACTCTGTAGAAATCCAGTCTAATTTCCTTTTGTTGTAAAGTTAATCCAACCATGTTGTCATTGCATAGAAGTTCTGTCTTCCTAAAAGATCTTTGACATTGGCTTAACATCTCTTTCATAAGCTTAATTCTCCTGATTGAATACTGTTTTGGTATTTAGCAGAGATAACCACTCCATATATTTTGTGGAAATAAACTTTTAATCATCTGTATACCCTTGAAAAGGGAAACTACCAAACATGCATCCAGGCAGAGTTTGATAACTCTGGAATAGTAAGAAATAATCAGGTGAGAAATCATAATATAAATAGTGCTACAGACTATATATATATATAATATAGATAACATCCAAAAGTAAAATCATATGAGAAATGTTAAGGTTTATCTCCCACCCAGAGACGAGACAGATATGCGTTTATACTCATTTTGTGGATGAGAGAAAACAAGACTTGGAAAAGATATCCTAATCACTGTTATTTAAGGTGTATTTTGTCTCAATAAATATTTAGATTATATGTATTACCTAAACCTTGGCTAATGATGATTCTTCCTTAATATGTCCTTAAAATACAGAATCACACTGAAGAAAAGGTTTAGGTCAGTTAACCTAAGCCATCCCAACCTCGACCTTTGATGACGAGATAATCAAATAAGTCGAAAAATACAACTAAATCCTATTTTCAAGTCTGACTTTTGAGCATGCCTTGTTCCCTCTGCTTATAATATTGCCCCCAGGTATCCCCATGTACTTAATGCACAAAAGCGTGACAATATGTATACACAGGCACACACTGAAAGTCACTGGCAGCCAAGGCATTTAAGTCTCAGCCAACTGCCCTTGTTTGGTGCTTGTCCTTAGTGATTTAATGGTATTTCTTTTGTTTCAAGTTCATGTAATGTTGAATTTTCATCATAAAAGCAATGAGATCACATTCAGTTGGTTGCTCGGATCAGTGTGGAGAATGCTACATGTTTACATCCAAAGTCTCAGTGTAACCATCTTCTCCAAGTCTACCTTGATGTGCTTAAGCAGATATACGAGTGTGCTGCCTGGGGAGGTCTGAGTCTGCCCTTTCTGCCTTGGTGCTCCCATCTCCCCTCTGTGTGGGTGTCAGTAGCTACACTTCAGTGCCACTGTGCAGTACATTGGCTTCAGGTTGAGGAACATGCTGAAATCTCATACATCAAATGAATAGGCCAAGGTTAATGCCTGGTGTATTGTGCCCATCTGAGATGGAGTTCATTTTCCCACAGCAGCCCTCAGAGTGCTGTGCTTTGCACTGGTAGCTAGAAAGGTGTTGATAACACACCAGTGTTCTGACTACTGCTGATCAGAGCTGTCACAGCATCAGCGCTGTCTCTCAACATTCCCCTTGATCAAGGGGCTGGGGGTGGTCAAGATCCTGGGAGAGGACACAAGTAGGTCAGCTGACCCAAACTAACCAAAGGGATATTCCATACCATATGACATCAGCTCAGATATAAAAGCTAAGGAAAGGGGTGGGGGAACAGGCATTCATTATTTATAATGTTTGCCTTCCAGAACAACTACTACACGTGCTGAAGCCCTGCTTCCCAGGAAGTAGCTGAAGACTGCTTACTAATGGGAAGTAGAGAATAAACCTTGTTATTTTCCTCTTTGCTTGTGCACATGCAAACTTTGACTTTTGCTTTAGTAAAGTGCCTTATCTCGACCTATGAGCCATTTTCTGTCTTATTCTCTCTCCCTGTCTGGCTGTGAAAGGGAGTGATAAGGCACCTTGGTGGGCACCTGGCATCCAGCCAAGGTCAACCCACCACACCTGGTCAGACCTATGAGCTGATCTGACACTCTGTATGGCAATAGCATTCCCAGACTGACTTGAAAGTGGCCACTGGAGAAGTGCTTTCCCTGGTATTTGTTCTCCCTTGGCTTCATGTGTCATAAAATAATTAACAGATGTCTGTGACTGATTCCCAGTAATGGGTTGTTGCTACTTTTTTCTGGATATAGGAGCTGCCTTCCAGGATAATCCCTGGTCCACACCTAGGTCAGTGTCCTATGTTCCATACTGGTCAATGTTGCTGGGAAAAATGCCTGTAAGCTCTATAATAACATGTTGCCCATGCATTCCCCTTGACCTTAGGTGTGATGCCTGAATACCAGTAAAGCTTTTATCTTTTTCTCCTGTGTGTTGAGAAAATTGAGAACATTTTTATAGGCTGCATTTTAGGGAAAGTGTCCTGAGGATTCTCTAATGCTCTTAAGGTTTCTGAGTGCTACAAAAATATGACATACCTGTAAGTACATTTCAATTGTAATGTTAATCAGCTGAGGCTGAAATCTAGCATTTTGTTGGAAATCCTACAGTGCTTTTAAAGTTGTTTTCCCACATGTATTTATTACTAGGCTTATTGTTTGATACTTGGTTCTCAGCACTCTCAATGTCCTTCACATGTGGGTGAGAGGCAATTTCTGACTGGTGGGCAGAGGGTCTGCGCATCCTCATCTTCACATGCTTCTGGTGAGATTGCAGCCCCAGCTGCTGTGAATGGGAAGGGTGTGAGGTGTGCCATGAAGGAGGTCTCCAGACCAGCAGCTCAGTCATGACCCCCCAGCCACCTCAATTGTCCATCAGGTACTTTAGCAGACAAAGGTGTGAGTTCAGAGGATTGCCAGATCTTATGTATTGGGATTATGTCTCAGGTGTCACTTCTTTCACTATTTTTAGGTGGCATTACATTTGCCTGCTTGTGTTGCAGAGATATTTTTAATTTGCTATTTCAAAGTTCTATAAGTGAGACAGTCTTAGTTGCCATATCCTTGTCATGACCATGTCTTCCATTTGACTTCAGATTTATTTTTTTTTGTTTGGGTTTTTTGTTTGTTTGTTTGTTTGGTTATGTTTTAAAAGTGGAGTTATTTGGCTTTGCACCTCAGTGCACAGAGTATAATGGCCCATTGGGAATTAATTTTCTGCAGCAGAGGCTAGGGGGAGCATTGTTCACCTATAGAGAAACCATAGCTGGCCAGCAAAGATGAGCAGCATCTCTTCATACTATCCTGGAGCAGTTTCGTGTGACAGAGGTGCCCTCCTTTATCCCTCAGGATAAATCTGTCTTCTTCTAATTCATTCTCATTTTACAAGAAGCTGAGGACAGAAACTGTCCTCAAGAAATTCTATTACGAAGATATAGTTGAGGCCTTGGCTATTTTGTTTAATAGGATTGTTAACAGGTGGAGTCAAGTGTATAAAGTTCTTTTAGTTTTGATTGAAATATGACTATGGTATAAGGTTAATTAAGTGCCAATTGATTTTTGCAAACAATATTGGAGAACAGGAATTATGAAACATAAACCAGTTGCAAAGTTATCAATCTTCAAATGATTTTAATTAAGTGCCTTTTAATTCATCTACAGTTGTTGCTTTGTATTTAAACTTGTATTGTGATTGCTAGATTCTAATTCAAGAACAATTTATTACTTAAAATAGAAGAGGGGAAAACGATCTGCTCTACTAATATCATACTAGAAGCATAGATTTCTGCTGCCCTCCCTGAACTCCTGCCAGTGCTGGCCCCATCTGACATCAGTAATATTTTCTGTTGGGAGAAAGACTGCTTCTCACTGAGATGTAATAAAGCAGTAAATTAGTGTTGGTCACACTGCTCCCAGCTGACAGCCGAGTGCCTGCATAGCTCCGTGAGCCCTGCCTGGGGCAGAGGCTTGGGGTATGAGTGTGAGATGGTGAACCCTCCTGTGCTCACCCTGCCAGAACATCTCGCTCTCTTTCCAGGGCTGTGGCAAGGATCATGGCATTAAGGAGCATGGCAAACCCATGGTTCATTTGGTGTGAATGGAAAAGCAGGAGAAGTTGGCGCTGTACCCCACTGGTTCTTTGTGCATGTCTTTTGACATGTCTTTCTTAGGCAAGTTAACAGTTAACTTTCTGGTTTTCTTCTCATTGGTCTATTACAAGAAGAATATGAAAGGCATGCAGTGGCTGATACATTATAAGCGGGAACAAAGAAATTGGTTGTATCAGTAAGGAAGGTGTCAGCTGATACAAGAATGTCCAGCAGCAGGATTTTGGAGAGGCAGATCATGAGAGGGCAGTGAATGGACCTTCCTGTGCATGGGTTAGGGGCAAAAGTTGCTGCCCCATTCAGGTTTTCATTCATAGCTGTCACAGTCGTGGGACATGGGATTATGGATATTGTTCTGTGTGTTATTCAACCACCACTCAAGGGAGTCTCTTGCAAAAGCTGGTATTGCAGGAGCACTCTGCTGGTCCCTGTGTCTGTCAGTGACCAGGAATAAGCAAGGAGGGATCTTTTCATACTCTGAAAGCCACAGTGTTTCCAGTAAGATGTGAAAATACGAAGATGAGCCAGTTTGCAGGAGCTGATGCTGCACTTGTGTCTCTGTAAGGCATCTCTGAATAAAGGAGTACAGCTTCCAGCACTGTCGTTTCAGCACTTTGCCTCCTTCAAACACAATGACAGGTATTGTTTTGAATTAGTGGCAAAGTAGTCATCATTAAAATTACACTTACAGTATGATGAGCTTTAGCACTTACCAAGAGCTGTGCACTTTCAGTATATTTATCAGTATTTAATCTGCAGGGCTGGATTGCCTCAGCATAAAAGTTGACAGTGAACTGCTGTCTGGATTCTCTTAAGCACTGTAAAACACAATTATCTTTACTGAAGCACTCTGCAGATAAACTAGAAGATGAATTACTCTCAAATATTATCCTTTAAGAAGCTTTTAAGAGAGAAGAAAATAAGTTGTAAGCCTTGCAAGGAAGGGTAGCTGTCTCCTGTGGGGTGGGAGTATCTTAAAATCTTGTAAAAGCACTGAAATAACTCCTGTAACCTAAAAATCCCAGTAAAGAAAATTTTTCTTACTCTACATAGTTACTTGAGGCCAATCCTATATGTTGTTTAGTTGAGATTTGCCTCAGTGGTATTCAGCTTAAAAATAAAAATTGACCAGGGTGTTTTTTCTGTCAGGTTTTACACTGAACCAGCCTGGCAGGATTGCTTTCCCCATGAGCATGCTGAGGCTCTGTCACACAAAGTTAATGCTTTGAGGCTTGAAATGAGTCCAATCTCTCAGTGGTCACCAAGTCTCAAAGCTTCCAAGGGGAAGGGTGCTCAGGAGCTGTGGCTGTTTCCATGCTGTGAGCTCAGAAGGAAGGTCTCCATTAAATGGAGTAGCTCTGATGCCTAGAATGGATTATGGAAATAACTTGGCTCAAATAAAGCAGGTAGGCAGTAGGCAAAGCAAACAGACTTTTGCCACCTTTTTCTCCTAATCAAGAGAGAAAGAAGATAATTGGTTTTGAAATTGGCACTGTTCAGCAGACCAGCACTTCCATCTGCTGTAGGTGAGCCATGGAGTTATTTGCTCAATACATTAATAATCTTAAAAAGGAGTGGTAAAAAAATAGATCCATACCTGGCGAATGACATCAAATATTTAAGTTAGAAAAGAAAAAAAGAAAATATGCAAATGATCTATTTATTATTCATTGGCACTAGCTATTTCGCTTTAGAGCAGGCAGATTGGGAAGAACAATTAACTAATGGTCTTGCATTTTGGTGTGTGTGAGGGGGAGCACAACCCTTTCACGCTACAGCACACAGTGGAGTCAAAAAGTATTTCTGTCCCTCCTGGATGATGAATGAGAGCAAGCCCTGAGCCTGCCTCTTGCTGAGAAACAAAATTCACAGTGGCTTTGTGCCATGGGGTAGCCTGGCCCTCACTGTGGGCCAGGACTCAGCCTGGCATGGCACCAAGCAGCTGTGTCTCCACCCTGGTGACAAGTTCTGGGATCAGTATTTGCACTGGTGAGCTAGCCAAGACCTTCACAAGCTGCTGACAGGACTGATTTGAATGATGAATTTACCTCAGGGGATGCTTGATTCATTTGCAGGCAGGATGGAGGGAAAAAGCTAGATGTGACTGACAACAGAACACTGAATACCTCCAGCTGACGTACTTAGTGATTTAAAAATAACAACTGAAGTGTGAGATTGTGTAAGGGACTGAGTGGAAGAAAATTACATGGGTTATTATTTTTCCTTTCGAGGAATTTCCTGTCTGCCTTACTAGAAACATGGCTTCTTTCTGTGTTGTTTGCATGTTGTTTAGCAGAGCAGAGAGTGCTCTGGACCAGGCAATAAAAGTTAATGAGAGCAGGAACAAATCTCTGGGAAATGCTGTAGAAAAAAATACATTTTTTTTCAGCTAGAGCAGAGATGAATGCAGAGACATAGTGGAAGTACAGAGAAAGCAAATTGGCCCAAATGAATTTCCTTCTAGTACTAGCATAAGAGGGGATTTTGTCAAATGAACGCATTAATGTAAAGTGACTTAAAGGAAAGTGTTAGCAATCTTACAGAAAGGAACAAACCCGATGTATTTCAAAAGCTCTGCATATCCTAAATCATCCAATTATACAGCCTTTGCAGTAATCACATCTCCATGACAGTATTACCATTTTACAAAATATCACATTGAAATACAGGGTTTTTTTGTTGAGATGACTACTGGTTTCAGTAAAGAGTAGGGTAGTTTTAGAGTCAGAATACCCTAATGTTCACCATCTCCACTTCAAAATATGTAATTGTGCATTTGTTTGATAGCTAGCTTGGGGTGGGTTTTTTTTGTCCTGTCTTATAAATGAAAAGAAATAAAACATTTCGGGTTGAGATGTCGGTGAAATCCAACACTCAGCTCTCAAGAAACAAAGGGACTTTATGCAAGTGGCCATGGGGCACACCATCAATCTGCCAAGGCAATGGTAGGGATAGGGATACAGCCCTCAGGTTTCTGTGGCCGATAAGCAGTGGCCCTTTCTTCTTGATATTCACCAGAGAAATCACTTGGATCTTTGCAGCAATATGAAATGACTAAATCTTGCTTCAGACCTGAGAAGCACTTATTTTGGCATCATCAGAAGAATGAGTCAAATCTGAGGTCCCTCACCCCTGGTTTTTAGTCTCAGACATTTTACTGTGTGTCCCCTTGGTTATCACGGGATTTGCAGTGCCTCTCAGTGCCATCCAGCAAAGTCCGTCTCCAACCTTTTTTGTTTTTGCTAGGTGACAGATGAATACGTGGCAGAGCACACAATCCAACACGTCCTTCCTCCTGCTAAATGCAGAGGTCTGCAGAGCTCCCTATGTTTCAGACCCAACTTATGCAGTGAGTTTTTTGTGTAAAAGTGAGCAAAATCCATCCACTTTTTTTATTCTCAGTACTTTCATAGATATTTCTCTAGAATTGCTCTTCTGGTCAACTAAAAAGTATTTTTGTAGTGTAATGAGATTTCCCTCTGAGTTGTTTTTATGTACCCTTCAGAGTAGAACCAAACCAAATACAGTTGGCTTCTTATCAGATTGGAATTGTACAGACTGCAGAGATTACTTTTTTCCCTCTCTTTCATTTTAAATTGGTTTCTGATCTACCATTTTATACAAAACTGCTTACCTGGAACAGTAATTTTTTGAAGTGCTGCATGTTCTACTATTTCCATGTTTGTTTGGCTGGGTTTTTTTCCTGAAATATGGCAATATGCCTAGTAATTAGTGCAACAGTACATGCCAAAGCTAATAAATTAAAGACTTGACTTTAATTTCATTAGGTTACTAAAGCATGAGCTCATCTCTCTATTTTTATTCATGTAGATGCAAGTACAGTTGTGAAAAGTACCGTTCTAGTTCCTGCTCCATGCTCAGAGCAGGGAGAGAGGCACCCACAGAAGGCTATTTAACGTGCAAATCTGAAACACTTAAGCAGATGATCTGCCATTTGGAGATGCTCTCTTTCCCCTCTGCCAGAGAAGGAAGCATACATGATTAGATTAGATTAATCTAGCCCACACCTAGGTAAGACAAGTGCCATCCCAATTCACCAATTTACTTGAACACTCGCAAAAGTCTTTAGACCACAAGGTTGTGCAATATCCCACTAACCAGAATGTTCACTGAGAATGGTCAGAATAGTCCTAGTTTGGTACCTGGACAGGAATGCAAAATTTATTTAAGGAAATAATGTGTTTGGTAACACATTACAGATCCAAGAGTGGTGTCATTGCAAAGGTGATTAGGTTTTCTCATTAATTTTGTATCTCCATTGCTTGGTTTTAGGTGTGTTTGTCTTAAGTGCTTTTGATTAAAGTATTAGTCAAAACATTCCTATTCCTGATTTGGGCTCAAAAACCCCTGGATGAAGGACTGCCCTGTCCAGTGGGGAGCAGGGACATGTTCTCTCAGCCCCTTTTTTGTGTGATTTCTGATGCTGCCCAAGGCATTGCATACATCGCTTAGGAACAGTAGGAAACTGCCTGTGTCTTGATCTGATTTAAATTATTATGGGGTCTGGAGGAACAACATTCAGATCAAACATCTTTAAAAAAAATAAAATCCCATATGCCACAAATTCAAAACAAAGCTGAAGTTTGCCTGGAATGTAATGACACCAGCCTGTTGTGCTCTTCTGCAACAGCCTGTAATTATATCTCTCCTCAAACTGTGCAGACATCATTGAGGAGGCTGATATATAAATAAAAAGGCTGCATTAATTTCAAGCTACATTAGGAATGCAGGAGTAAAAATAACCTGATAGAAAAAAGGGCAAAATTAGAATAAACTTGACTGGGAGGTTTCTAAGGGGAGATATGGATGAGGGAGGAAAAAAGCCTTAAACTATCGGAAAGCAAAAAAGTTTCATATTGTTGCAGGATTACATACAGCATGTGGGCTCTGTGGGTTCCTGCAGGTCTTACACTTGTAGAATCATGGAATTATTTAGGTTGGAAAAGACTTTTGAGATCATCTAGTCCAACAATAAACCCAGCATGGCCAAGTCCAACACTAAACCATGTCGTCGTGTGCCATATCCACATATTTTTTAAATATGTCCAGGGATGGTGAGTCAACCACTTCCATGGGCAACTTGTTCCAGTGCTTGACAGCCCTTTTGGTGAAGAGATTTTTCTTAATATCTGATCTAATGCAGGCTGGGCAAAGGCAGTGCTCCAAAGGTACAGTGTAACCCCTGGTTCTTCATCTTGTCTTCTTCAGGGTCATGAGGAAAGTGTGGTTGCATGAAACCCAATGTGATTTTCTAAATTGCACATTTCTCCAGAAGGAGAATATTTTTTATTAAAATAGGTAGGCGGAGCTGACAGAGGCTATCAGGGAGGTGATGGATACTCTTGCTTTCCCTCTGCTACCCTGGAATCTGCAGTTCAACTTCAAAAGCTTTGGTGTGCTTGAGTACCAACTATTTGAAACAGTGGATTATATTGGGACTGAAACTCACATGAAGCTTGGATTTGACATGACAAAGCAAGGTATCTTCCTTTCCTCTCCATCTCATCCCAAATCAGTTCATCTCTTGCGTCTAAACACAGAAAGCCTTCTTGTGCTCCCAGGAGATGCTCTTTTGGCTGCTAAAACAAGCTGCTTCAGGTTAGCAGACATTCTTTTGTCATTTTTATTTTTCCACAGCTGCTGTGTATAACCAGGAAGGAGGAGGCTGTTTTTTTCAAACCGCCATGTTAGAAGTTAAGCCTTTAAGTCTATGATTAGGTACATGAACATGAGTGATTCAGTTCCTGGAAGAGCTGAGTGTTCACATATTCTGCTGAAATCCCAAGGGTGACCATTTTGGCTAGCAGATAATGTATGTTATACACAGAGGGTTTTTTTAAAACAAACCAAATCAATTCTAATCTTACATATTTAGAAATCAAGGCCCTTGCCAGAAGAAAGGAGCATCATGTTGAGTAACCTGACATGTCCTTACCATACAGCATGCTGACACCTGACCCTGATGTGCTCAGCACTTGGTCTTGCTGCTTCATTTTTCATGAGCTCATATACCAGATCTAGCTTTTCTGTCTAGGAACCAAATGGTAACTCTCACCAGCATTACCCTCTTGGAAATCTCTCTCCAGCTCTCTGGCAGAGCCTTTTCCTGGAGACAAAGCCTGATGCTTCTGCCCTAGAAAAAGAGCTAGTGCCTTGAGGCAGGAGGGAGGATGGGGCTGGTGGCTGAGGTGGGAGTCCTGCAGGGCACTCCAGTGAGTGGGAGGATTTGCAGCCCCGGGAGGGGAGTCAGGAAGGGCTGGCAGTGTTTGGGCAGTGAATGCTGCTGATGATTAGGAGAAGTGAGACCTGGCCTTGAATCCCCATCCTGCCTCAGGCAGGGGGCACCCTGGGGGAGAACAGAGCCCTGACCACCCCAGGGTCTGATGAAAGTGCGAACTGGTGGCTGTTTAGTGTTTGGGGGATTTCCTGTGCTTCTTCTGTATGTGCAAGGTGTTCCTTTTAATCTGATCCCAGAATTTAACTGGTATTCAAGATTTGATTTTCTGTCTTCCGTATTTCAGGATTTGGGAAAGAGAAGTGGGCTAAAAATAAATTTCTATTCAGTTTTTAAAGGATCATGTTATTAGTCAGTTTTCTGTGTGATGTACTAATGCCTAATGAGTTACCAAGCGCAAGGAATGAGCTACCAAGCTTTTCTATGCAAGGTGTTTTACAGAGATCTATTAAAATCCAAGTGTTGACAGATCATACTTGCCACTAGAGTTTAGGATTACACGGCTGCTACTTATGTTATGACTAGAGTTGTAGCCTAAAATTCAGTTATGGGTATTCAATGGCAGGTTTTACTGGACTGTATGTCCAAGTTAATCTCTGTAGCTTGACTGAATGACACCAACGAGAAACCTGACTCATGCAACACAAGCTAACAGCTTGCTCCCCTATAAATACTCAATTTCTTGAGTACTAGCAGGAGCCAATCCAAATAAATTCTTCTTCTGACAGAGGTTGCTGAAGGCACGGAAAGTTTTCCTGTGGAGTAACTGCATTTGTCTGCAGAAATACTGAAGTAACAAGTGATTGTTTGGGAAAACGTATCAAATTTTTTCTTCCTTTCTTTCTCTTCTCATCATTTTCTGTTGCTTCCTCTTTTCCATGTCAGTCTCTTTAAACAGGGAGCTGTTCCAGCTGTGTCAAAATAGTTTTCTTTTAAGGGTGCATGTTTTTCTTTTGTTGATCAAAAGCAATTAGGTAGAGAAGAGCTGAGAGTTTCGCTGAACTGTTAATGAAAATACAGTAATGAACAGTTCATTTTGAAATAACCAATTCTACCACTGAATTATCTTTAGCTCTGGAGGAGAAAGAACTGTGTGGGAACAAGAGGTATTGTTTGTTGCAGCATTTATGTTTTGACCTTTTGATATTTTCTAGAAACACAGTGATATCAGTATTTTGAAATGAAAATTGGGAAGGGTAAAAAAGGCTGCAGTGTACCACGATCTGACTTCACACTTGTGACCATGAGAACTTTCCTTCTCGTCTCAGGAACATCTGGGTGTTTTGCCTCTGTCAGAGCTTTGCTATGAACACAGAGCTCTGTGAACCTCTTAAAAATGGGAGAAGGATGTCAAGTCTAGGTTATTGGTCTTAAATAGTGTTATCTGGGTCATAATCCCAACTATACAGGTGATTAATGAACCTTTGTTTTATTTAATATGATCACAAATGGTTTGAAGTGCTGTCCTCTTCCCCTGGGAAGGGTTTTGTAGGACACCTCATACCTTGATGTGGGCTGATAAGTATGCACATATACATATCTTTAGCTTATTTCATAGGCAATTGCATCCAAATAGCACCAGCAGCTGAAAATCCAACACATCTCTGCATCAAGCATGGCCCATCTGAAAGACCCCAAGGCCATGGTCTCACAGCATCTTTGCCTGCCCTGCCCAGAGAAGGAGAACTGAACAGACCAGAGAACTGCTCATGAGACACAAGACCAAAAGCTAGAAAGATGTTAAACCCTTGCTGGAGTATCAGAGCAGTTTGCTCACCTGATGACATCTGCTTAATGAGTTTTAGGCATACCTTGCTTAACCTAAAATCCATTAGACAAAATGTACCTGTCATTAATAGACTGTACTAGGAGTAAAACTTGATTTGTGCCCTTAAATGCTCCTTCTCCCTGACTTGCCCAGGCCCACCTGTGTCCAGACTTTTCCTGCTTTCTCCTTTTCATGACCCTCCACATTTTACACATCTACAGCTTCTCCCTCATGCCTAGACAAGTTCACCTCCTCTCCTCTTGGTGCCATTCCCTCTCTCCTCTTATTCCTTCTCCAGATAGCCTCTCCTCAAGCTGAGCCTGATCCTTGGGTTTGTGAAAGCATGGGGAAGAAAAGTTTCCTCTGCTCTTTGCTGTCTGATCCCTTTACCATCCCTGTTGTGATGGTACTTGACCTATTTCCAGGGCAGGAGCCAGCATAGGTGAGTGGCTGCTACCCCTCTTTGCAGCTCACAGATACAACCTGTACTGCATAGCTTTACATCCACGGCAAAAGGAGACAGAGCAACCACTTCCCTCTTGATCTGCTGATGTCTTGTCTACCTCCCTAACAAAGTGGGAAGAGGATCTTATGCCTGGTGTTGCAACACCCCTCCAGAAAGAAAACTCTCAAAGCACATCTGAAGATAACCTGTCTCAGAAATGGTAGACTTCATAATTTTCTGTAAATATTCTCTCTTTATCCTGGAATTTGAAGGATTTCCACTTTGTTTCTGGGGCAGGGCCAGGGACGTGCATGACCTTCTAGCAGTGTATCAAATGTCGAATGGCTTCTCTCTAATATGGTCTACTGAAGCACTTGGTCTCCGTGGTGCACTCAGGATGACACAATCCTCATATTCACTTATTTGGGACACATTTATTTCTGCAGGGTCACACAGGAGGTATCACACTGCTCAGCTTTGAATATCTGGTGTGACCACCCACTCTCCCCAAGTTGATTGTCTGAAGCCAATGTAGGTGTTCTGAAAAAAACAGAAGAACACTTGGTCTGCAGCAGGCACGTGCGGAGCTCAGATGGCCAGCGTGAGTGAGAAGCTTGGCAGTCTGAAGCTTTTCCCTGGAAGGTCTCAGTTCCATATCTGTTTGTTACTCATTAGACCAAATTTGTATCTTGTAGCACAAGTATAAGAAGTAGCTTGTACACTGAAATGACAGGCTGGCATCCATCACACAGCAAGTCGAGCCAAAGAGTTGGTAATATCATTATAACCATCTTTCCTGATCATTTCTGGCCTCTTGGCACTGCTTTTATAAACGTGTGTCACTTCAGCTCAGTCACTGGTGATCTAATTCAGTAAGGGATCTGCTTGATCTACCAGAAGTTCAAAAAATATGGGAATAAAACTGCCTTCCACAAGTATCTTGTGGTCTGCAGTGTGATAGCCAGTGCTTGGACACCTCACTGCATTTCACTATGGGCTACTTTAAAGGTATAATGACTTAGTCGATGTAACTAGAAACAGTTCAGAAATCAGCACTGAATGCAACAAAAAATGGATGATGAAGTTGGTGTCTTGTCTCCCAGAAATCTGGAAAAGGGAACTTGGTCTTTCCAACTAGACTGGCCAAATCCCCCAGCTGTTACAGCAGCTCTCAGGCTACTGCTTCACATCCCCACTCCAGTATGTTCAGCTGGGAATTCAGAACTCATTACGTATTTTTCTGGTTATGTCTATTTTCTTAATACAATTTCTTTTGAATACTCTTCAGGATGTGCATTTTATATTCATTCCTATGGTAATAAGAATTGTGAAAAGTGTTTTCAGGAGGGCAAAGTGGACCCCAAATTATTAGCTCTGCTTAGCTATTGCATCTTTTCCCAATTATTGTTTCCAAATAAGACTTGCCAGTTTATGCCTCTTGACCCAGATGTAATTATAGCGTGGCTGTCTAATAAGAGCTGGTTTAGTACCAGCAGCTGGGGAGGCCTCCTTTGTAGAGACATAAGGAGACCGTTACTTGCAGCTTCTCTTACAGGGTTTGGGTCCTATTTAAATAATGAGAAAATAGCTGTTTGTCTCAAAGAGAATACTAGAAATGGCTGCCTGTTGTGGTTTTGGGGTGGGATAGAGTTAATTTTCTTTCTAGTAGCTGATATAGTGCTGTGCTTAGGATTTAGTGTGAGAATAACGTTGATAACACACTGATGTTTCTAGCTGTTGCCTAGTAGTGCTTATACTAAACCAAGGACTTTTCAGTTTCTCATGCCCTGCCTGCAAGAATGCTGGAGAGGCACAAGAAACTGGCAGGGGGCACAGCTAGGACAGCTGACCCAGAGTGGCCAAAGGGATATTCCAAACCATGAGATGTCATGCATAGTATATAAACTGGGGGCAAAGCTGGCCAGGGGCTACTGCATGGGGATGGGCTGGACATCAGTCAGCAGGTGATGAGCAATTGTATTGTGCAGCACTTATTTTATATGTTCTGATCATTTTATTATTATTAAAATATTATTATTTTCTTCCGTTTCTGTTCTAATAAACTGTCTTATCTCAATCAAAAAGTTTTTTCACTCTCATTCTTCTGCCTCTCTCACCCACCCCACCAGAGGGGACTGAATAAGGGCTGGGTGATGCTTGGTTGGTGGTTGACAAACCACGGTATTGCCTTTGAGTGAAACATTTGGTGCTGTTTTTATGCTTTCCATATTGCAACAGCATGCACATGGACACATGGATGTGTCCAAGTGGCGATGGGAAACAGCAAACATAACAATTTTACTGGGCTGTTTGTTAGAATTTTCTGTGGTGTTTTCCAGTGGGAACCAGTGCTGCTGGGGTTTTGTTGGCAAACATGAAAGTACAAATCATAGATGAAAAGTGCAGCTCACCTTGCTTTGAGGTCTGTAGGAGTAGGTTATTTTCAAGTAATTCATGTGATGTAATTTCATGTTAATATCTCATGATACATAGATGGATAGATCCTCTCCTAATTTTGAGGATGTTCATGAAGAGCAGTGGGTTGTGCAAAGGCTTGGATATGGTGGTCTAAACACGATTTTTTTTTTGACTGCTGCTTTGCTGCTTTTCATCTGTGGTCCTATACTGTGTGGCATGAACAGCCAGCATATGACTGTGGTATTCTGGCATCTTATTACACATTCTCAACAAGTCCAAAGCTAAGCAAACATCACAAGCATGTCCTAAAACGGCAAATTGCCTCCAGGAAATGTCATCCAAATAATGGAATTTTTCTTCTTTTCCTATGGGTTAAGCAACCATCTTTGGTCAATTTGCAGACCAGAGCAGATCAATCCTTTTAGACATGTTTTGTCTCATTACAACATCCCTCCCAGAATGCAACTTCTGCAACTGACTTCTGTAGAGGTTGGTGTCTATACAGACAGGGGCAGCATTCACTGGAATAGGCTTCAGTGCTCCAGGGAGGTCTGGATGTGGCACAGTGTGATGCTGCTTTATTTTAAATCTTAAAAATGAGTATACTGTCAGGTCTGGGGTCATGCATTGCATTTGGGATAAGGCATTCACTGGGAGTGTGTATCCCTGCTCAGCGTCCTCAGCACTGTGGAGCAGACTGTTCTAGAAGCTATTGCATTTTTTGGGGCAAGATGTCCTTGATACTTTGCCTCTTGTAGGGACAGGAGGGTCTGGGTCTCTCCTGGAGCTGGGAGAACTCATGGAAGGAAACTCCTCCTCTTCCTCCCTAGCTCTGGTAGGGGTCCCAATGCTCTGGGAGGCCCCAGTTCTGTGAGAGGCAGGAGCAACTCCTTGCTGCTCTCCTTGAAGAGCTTTGCCCCTGTGATGAGCTATGCAAGATAAAATTTCTAGGTGCCTGCTGATCGTGGAGGTGTGCCAAACCTTTTTTCTCCATGCTGAGCTCCATCAGAAAGATGGTGGAGAGTAAGTTGAAAACTATCATCTGAAAAGTCATGGGTTGTATGCAAACCTCCAAGAAGTGGCATGGCTGACACTCCCTCTATTCCATTACCTGCTCTATGGGATGGTCTCCCTGGTTTTGCTTTGCTTGGTGGCACAAAGTTTATTGGTGTTATCTCTGCCACAGCATTGCAGCAGCAATCCTGAGTTTGGTGTGTAGATGATATACCTCTGCCTTCCACTTTCCAGAAAGCGGTAGTAACATTAACACAAACCCTTTCTTATTAGAAGTTTCTGTGGTTAAAGGAAACAGTACTCAAAAATCATAACTTTCCATACAGCTTTTATATCGTTTGAAGGGCTGGGCTCTCCACTGCCCTCTCCATGTGAAGGTAAGGTATTGGCAGTCATGGACTCGATGGTGCGCTCAGCACCTCATGTGTATGTGTGACATGTTTGGGGAGTGATCAGCACTATATACTGTAGGAAATAGCCTTGGGATGTTAGCAGTATTGATGCAACTTGTCAAAAAGAAATAGTATCAACATCTCACAAGGAAATGCTGGGCAAGTACACAGGGACAGGCTGGACACCCTCACTCAACTGCTGTGGCACCTCCCACCCACCTTTCCTAGGAATCCCTTCCTCTCCAGAACACATCCTTCCCACTCTGGCTATCTCCTTGCCCTGGCCCAGCTGCACATCAGTGTGTGGGTCCTCCTCACGGATCCAGCAGCACTCCTGCTATTGAACAAACCAAATGTACCACCTGTACCACCTGTGTGTGCAAGGGCCACAATACGCATTCTGGTACCACCACAGCCTCTGTGCTGTCCCCCGTGCTGCTCAGAGCAAGTTGCCAGATCTCTGCTCTGACTGCACTGAGCTTGCGGGGAAGGCTGTGATCGATGGATTCTGGAGCAGACATGATAGATGCCCTTGACTCTCGCAGGTGCGCTGCATGGTGTGCGAGAACCCTGCATGGAAAGCATGCATCCAGGGGACACCTCGTGCTGCAGCCACCTGGTCAAGCAGCTCTGCTGGGCTGGGGCTGGGTGCCAGCTCACAGCAGTGCACTGCAAGGCAGTGCTATACAAAATATCATAGCCTACAATCATTCAGTACAATCAAGTAATTAACAGCTCATAGAGGACTGCATAAACCCATAAAACTGTTGGACTAATAAGACAGGCACTTGTGACCTGTAAGAACCAAGTCATGGTAAATGAGGTACCAAGGTATTATGCTCCAGTCTGTTATTACTCTAGTTTGTAAACTTGTAGGCATTGAGCCCAATATTGATGACAATGGAGTTGACTGTATTTGAGAGGCTGGACTTTAATTTTCAGCAGAGGTACAATACCCACAAATGCAGCAAAACCAATCAGCAACTAGGAACCGTTTTTCTGAACACCTAGATTTATTCACAGCACAATAAAATTAAATGCCCATCACTGTGATTTTGGCACTCACTCAGAGCTGGATCAGTGCCTCGTGCTAAGGAATGATATTTTGCAGCACCCCATTTCCACCTTCTACGTCAGGTTAGTGAAATTACCCTGAACTGGAAAAGGTGCCTTTGCAAGGAAGGGGGTTGAGAGCACTGCAAGACCCCCTGCTTGCAAACTGATAGAATATGTGTGGAGATCATGCCTACTCCATGTATGATTTCAATATAGGAATAATAGAATAAAAAAATGTGAGTCTTCAGGTTATGGTTGTCTTGATAAACTCTTTAACCTTGCTTAAACTGCCTATTTCCTGTGTAGTGTCTGATGATGAATGTTCATATGCCAGATATTCAGTTGCCACTAATGTAATTGTTTTGTGTCACTGGAGTTTTATTTCACGGCAGGTATATCTGCCTTGATGTCACTGGGACCTGATTGTGTGGACACAGGAGAGTGGCTTTAAGTGCTGAATCCTGCATTTGTTGTCATACATGTAAATGTACTTTCTTTTTTTCTGCTTTGATGAAAAGTACAAGTCTCCAGATCCTGCCCTGAGCGTGTGAAAGTGATGCTGGATGGGAGGTGCTGAGCACACAAGCCTAGCCCACTCTGTCATCCACATTTTTTCTCTCCCCTGATAACTGTGATGTTTCTGCATGAGCCATCCTCTACAGCTACCACACTGACCTCCAACTTGGAATGCATTAAGAGGATCACCTCTAAATGATTTTTCTTTGTCTCCTGGTAGACTGTCCCCTGTTACTGGTAGTTTCTTGTCTTCTTAGTCTAGATGGCTGGAGAAACTCCTTGTAGATCTGATGGGATCCTGATGACCTGCTAGGAAAGGTGCTATTAACCACTGCCATTCTTCTGGTGTTTCTCCTGGACTTTCCCATCCATTCTCCTTTCAGAATTAGCATTTCTGTTGCAAATGGGAATAAATTGCAATTATGGTATCTTGGCAGCAATCTATGGAGATCTTTAAGAACTGGCCAAACCAGCATCTGACAGAAGTGGTTTATGGAGCTCTGAATACAGCCATCAGGGTGAAGGGTGAGCTACATGTTCCTTGACATCTCTTCCAGCCCTAGTTCTATGATCCATGTTTGTATTGGTCTATTAAGATTTCTTCCTGATATCACAAAAAGGCCTAAAAACGTGAGTTGAGAATAACCAAAACCTTAAAAGTAGAATGTAACCAATTAATTTATCTACAATGTAATTAATTCTAAGAGAGTATCCGGATATTTTTATGCCTAGCATGATTTTCTGAATCCTTAAAATCAGCAATTTCAAGTATAGCATATGGCATATAGGGTTCCACAATAACAGTAAGTAAATACAGGCCTGTATTTACATATAGAATCCTCTGTAGGTGCTAATCATGTCCATTCCACACCTGCATCCCTAAGGGCATGAAGGCAGTTCCCATTAATTCAGTTTTCTTTTAACATTTAACAGCAAGAAAAGCTAATGCTGCTAAATATTACAGTGGGATCTGAAGCTGTAATTGAGGTTTCTAGGTCTGCGGGTATACACATAACGCAATTCTGTTATTAGACCCTTTGGTAAGGAATCATTTGACAGATGGGCATTGGTCTTAACATACTAGTGAAAGCCTTCCTGCAGTGATGCTCCACTCCCTGAAGAAACCAGGGTGAAAAGCTCAAGTCAGTGGTACTTCTAGTCTGGATGCAGCAGTCGGGTTCACACAACCAGCTTCACACTATGGATGTGGTATATGAACTAGCTTCCATGCAGATCCAAGCATAGCTTGTCCACAGAGCTCTCAGTCAAAAGCTTGTCCGTATTGATAAGTGGCTGAGTTCACATCTTTGCTTGCCACTTCACTAGAATAACCTGTATATCGCAGAGGAATCCCAAGTGATCTGTCTTAACTGAGCACTATGAGTTCATTTATTGTAAGGGAAAAGAAAGGGGCCCAAGGAAATGCAAAGAGAGGTTTTATTTCTTACTACCATTCAGTGTTCTTCCTCCATTGATTGCTGGGCTGTAATGCCATTTGCCTCCAAGATTTGTTCCCCAGTGGGTATTTTAAGGCTTAACCTTTTATAGCAAAAGGTGTTTTTTTAATGCAGAAGGTCCAGGAAGTTCCCTGAAGTTACTCTGGGAATGAATCCAAAGAACAGGACAAGTCCTGGCAAATGGCCAGGCCTCCCTTTGAGCCACCTGGGTTGGGGCGGTTCTCGGACAAGTGCTCTTAGCAAGGGTTTTCTCCTCAAATGGTGCTTTGCTTTCATGTAGCTATTTCAGGCTGTAGTCAAAGCTAAATTGGAAAGTTATGCTCTGAGAAACTTGGCTCCACTCTAATTACATATTTAGTTACACCATTATTGGAGTATTAGAAATATGTTAAAAGTGGAACAACAGCCTGCGCTTTATGTGCAGTTTAGTAGCTCCTACCTCAGCTAATGTTTGCCTCTGTGACCACATAAAACAATTCTGAAGCCTGGAGGGAGCTTCTCTCATACCAACACAGCAAAAGGTGAGGTTCTTTACCCTAAATTGTTACTGGTGTACACAGAAGTACAGCATCTTGACTGCCAGTGGGCTTAGAGTCACTGCAACCCAGGTGGGTGAGCAACCCACTTATGGCAACCTTTCCTGTGAATATGTCAGAAGCTTTAGAAATGGGTAGAAAAATATCCCTGTGAACTGCAGGATGGCTTCATGAGTTCCCCTGTATATAACAGTGAATCTGCCTGAGCTTTTGCACAGTTTTTTTCCCGATGACTGCAGCTGGATGGAAATAGAAAACAAAAGAAGCTACAGTTTGTTTGACGTGAAAGTGGATATTACAAGACTTTACTGCAGCTTCCACAATGGCGTGGTTACTGGGTTTCTGTAAAATAGATGTAAACTGTAAGTTACGGGCTAATGGGAAGCAGATGTTGTCCAGAAAAAAATCCCAGGTGCACACAGCATGCAACACCAGGCTTCCTGATGCTGTGCCAGGGCTGCCACATCTGCATGTAGTGGGGCACCCTTAGTCACAGAGCAGGAAAGAAAAGGGTTAGTGTTATCTTATCTTTTGCTGATTTGAGAATTTTTGAGACCAGGTACTCGCACCCCTTCATCAAAGATGTTTTATTTCATTTAAATGAGAGCATTTTCAGAGCAGGCAGCAGGGGCGCAGCTGGGAGCATCATGCACTGGTTGAGATTCTGACTTCGTAACCGCAGGTCTCCAGGGCTCTCCATTGCCTCCAGCAACCTACACAGCTGAATGATGTTCAGCTGAGAAACCAAAAGGTTTTGCATGCACTAAATACAACTGTGACTTTGTGTGCAACAAACAAGTTGTTTTAAAAAAAACGTTAACAGATTTTAGCACATTCTTTGGCAATGGGGCCCTCATGGATGTGAGCTACTGTGGCCAGTGTAAAGAGATGTGGGGGTTTGGGGCCATCCTGCTTTGGCAAACTACAGTCAGAATCCTTGCAGTGCAACAGGTGTATGTCCCCTCATGAGGACAGGGTAAAGGCCGCAGCAAACACTCAGAAAAAGTGTTTGCTAGTGAAGCCAGATCAGTATTTATTGGGGCAAGCATTTTTTATTAGCAAAATATGATGTTACATGTTTCTTTTCTATGCACCTCCTCATTTGCTGATGGTAGACTAAAAATGCCTTGGTGTATTTAGGTGTCTTTTACCTTACTGAGACATTTTGAACTGAAACCAGGCATCATGTGCAGGGTGTGCTGCTTTTGTGTGCTCTGATTGTGCATGCTGATTTGCAGCACCCTTTGACAGCTGGCGCATAGGAACTCTGAAAAAGGTGCGAGGTTCGCTTTATGAGACTACCTCTGGTGCAAAATAAAACCATAGCAATATATATCTATTTCTTTTCTTACTTTTGTAATAAGTAGTGGGACTTCTGCACAGCAGAACCTTTCTTCATTTCTGTAACTCAATGGGGTCTCCTTGGATTGGCACTGAAATTGTTTAGCCACTGTAATCTGGCGTCATAATGGCATCACCAGGAGGTCCTTCTGTGCATATGCAAGGTCCATTACCCAAACACCCACCTCTTTCTGCTATGGTGGTCCTACCTAATAATGACTTTTTAATGAGTTTTTCCAGAGCTAAGGGTTTTTCTTTTAAATTTAGCATTTTAATGACATTTTTTACGGCATAATCAGACAATCTTCTCAACTGTTAGACTGTTTGTAGCATTACGGTGTCTAATTGCGAATCTCAGTAGTGGAGAACAAGTGCTTTTCCTCTTAGGTACCTGGCTATAGCAATTAGAAACCCCATGAAAGACAAAGGCAGGACTGTGCAAGAGAGAGTTCAAAAAATAAGGAGATACACTGCCCAGTAGAGAGGACTTCACCTCTGTAGCAGATAGACCCCTGGCACATGAGGGGAGGCAGGCAACAAAGGTCTCTGTGCTGTTGCCCAGCCTGTGGCTCTGAGTGTAGCATCAAGGCCAGAGTGCTTGAGCAGACATCTCTGTTACACAGAAGGATTTTGAGCGGATGAACTGCCAGACTGTCTTAAGCCATCACCAGCTGCCACTATCTTGTTTTATAACTTAATTTCTTTTTTTTCCCTGACAATTGCTTTCCCTCCCTTTCAGAGTGGGGATTAGGAAGTTGTCCACTTTCCCATTTATGAATGTGATTTGAATCACAACCTTTTTTACATAAATGATAAATGCTTCTGCAGAGAAAAATGAATCTTTGCTCATTTTTCTTCAGCTCATCTGTCCCACCACCTCTACCCAAACCCCTGTGCTCACAGGAAGACCTCAGGTCACAATTTCGGTGACTGTTTACAAACGTTGCAGGTTATTGGTGCCTGCTCATGCTAGCCCAGATTTGCAGGGGAATGCTTTGGAAGGCTGGGCCAGGCTTAAGCTCTGGCTCTTGATGGGACAGACGATTGCTCAGAAACATCTCCTAGTGTGCCCCCAAGAAGGGAGGGCAAAGGGACTCTCTCAGCTCTAGACCTGGCCATTTGGCCCAGGGCAGGCCTGTCTGTGCGGCTGGGTGCAGGGCACCTGCTGACAGCACTCGCATTCATCTCCACCTCTCCATCCCATCAGGAGGTCCTCAGGTGAATTTGCTGCCAACAGTTCCAGCCCCTGACTTTTCTTTATATATCAGTAGCAAACATTGCCTTTCTATGTTTAATTTCTCCTCTTACTTAGGGCTCATTTGTTTCTTCAATACAAGGCTTTGTGGCTGGCTCAGCACAGAAAACATTCAGTGTTTTGCTGTGATTTTGCTGGTCCAGTGTTTTTATCTGCTGTTGAATCTGCATCTGCTGCTTTCAGCAGCCCACCCCTTAGCTGCTCTCTGCCCGGGTTAAACAGAGCTTTGCCACCTCCAGCCTGCTTGACAGCACTTGAAACCCTCTCTGAGCACAGATTAACATTCTTTTCTCTGATGTGATGGTTCATAGCTCTGACAGGCTCTTCACACAGCCACTCTGGCATGGGGCATGTACAGCACAACCTTTGCAGGTCTTGGAGACTTTCTCCCTCAGAGAGCTGTACAAAGGATGTGCAGCACAGCACAGCTTTTGTACATTCCTGCTCCCTGGCTGAGGCTGTTGCAGGCTTGGCGCGAGTATTTGCAGCAAACAATGGCTTTGTCGTGATGCCTTTGCAGTGGCTGCTCCCTCCCAATGAGGTGGTCCCTCTTTGCACAGGGACTGCCATGCCCCTCCTTTCTGGGATGGCATCTTCTCTCATGATGTGCTGCTCTGATCATGCTCCCAAGAGGGTCTGAACCTGTGTCTCTTTACAAGCCCCCCTCAGGCACTGTGGGCACTGGGCTGTGGGAGGGACTGGGATGTCTGCCAAGGACACTGGGGAGGCTGTGCAGGGGAAGGCAGCCAGACAGCATCTTTTTCATCCATAGGCTGTGCCACCGGGGATAAGCACGCAAAATTCTTTTTCATAGGGGGAAATAGCTTCAGTGGGATAAATAGTGAGAGCAGGAGAGCTTTCCAGTAGCAGGCAAGGTGCTGTAGAGTTCAGCTGAGCAGATCTGAGTTTGAGGTTAAGGTGCTATATTCCCCTTCAGGCACCAGGATCTGTAGGATCTGTTCTGACATCCCATCATTGGTTTGGCCCTTCACGTCTGTGGCTTCTTCAAAACTGAAGTGCAGGCTTTCCTAGTGTTTTGATGCGGGTCTTATTTTCTACACTAAGACCAAATTGAACCACTCTATAAACTAAATTCCCATTCTTGATAACTACACCAAGATAAGAGATTTGTTTTGGCCATTGGTTCTGAAAACTCTCACAGTTCAGCTTAGCAAAATGAGGAATGTTTGGGCTAGAACAGCCCAAAATGTGCTTTTCCAGCTCTCTTGAAGAGAATATTTTAATAATGTCTTCCTTTTGTCTTGATATCTGCTCAGCTCCCAGCTTTAATCACAAGCGAGAACAGGAGTTCTCATGAAAGAAAAAACACACACACACACAAAAAACCCTCAGACCTTCATTTTTAAACTGATCTTCAGACAGGTTTTGGCTGTGACTAGCCAGCTGGTCCCCTCTGAAGGGAAGACAGCTTCAGTGCAGTGGGGCCATCAAGTGATCATGTCTTTCCAGGCTGAGCAGAGTCAACTCTGTGTCATCCAGGGGTTGTCCTCACTGCAGAAACAGGACCACAGCCTGTCTCCAGCAGTTAATCCCCTGTCACTGGCTCACAGTTCCTTCACCAACTGGTCTCCTCCCCTGCGTAATTCTTACCCTCCACTGCATCCCCTGGGTCCCCCTGCAGCCCCTGCACTCCCTGTGGAATGTGGCTGAGTGTGTCTTGTTTTTGTGGAGAATCATTTCAGCATGGGAATGTATGTGAATGGATCTGCACTGGCATCATCTGCAGCAGTGACAGCACCTTTTGTTTCTCCTGTGTACACATTAATTTATCAGCCATTAGACCTTGAAATTACATTCTACCCTTAAATATACTGTTGGGAAATGAATTCAGCTGAGTAAACTGGTGCTCTCATCAACTGTGTATGGGGTTGGGCCAGCTGGTATTTAAATTTCTTTTTAGCATACACGTTCTTATGGGCCACAAAATGCGTATGTGCAGTTCAGAAAGAAAAAAAGAATTCTGCTGCAAGATCATTTGCAAATATTGAGCGAATGCATATGAATTTTAGAGTGTAATTAATATGATGAAGTTGGTGTTTACACAAGGAAGTTCATTTGGCAAACCTCTGTTTGAGAGATGCATCTGTAGGAATTGTATTGAAAGACCCAGGTTACATCTGTCTTCCGAAATGAATCCTCTGTTCCATCCATCCTGATGAAGATCCCTGAGGTGCAGAACTCCTTCCATACAAAGTAATTAATTTTTCAACACTAGCTTCCTGGATGCATATATTCAAACCCTATAACCTGTGCCACAAGTGTGTTGTAAAATACACCAAGGCCATATTCTTCAAAGAAGATAAATCTGAAGGACTTCACATAAATGTCACAGGTAAAAAAACTACAAAAGAAATAAAGGGAGACAGCTTAAACAGCAGAGAGGACAATTTGTGTACAGTAAGCAGTCAGGTGTCTCATTAGGATGTTCATGAAGAGGAAGAGAATTCACATTACCCGATGTCAGGCAGCAAATGTAGGTGCTGCAACAGAGGTGCTTCCTATATAGTTGTGGAGACGATGATTTGCCTCCCTCGCTATTGACTCTTGAGGGCACTCAAGAAGTAGCCCAGCCCTTTGAGACCTAAACTGGCACCCTGAGAAGCTCCTGGGAGGACTTAAGAGCCTCAGACCATCTGCCCTCTGTAATCCTTTCTTTTCTGCTTACCAGAGTATTTGCTGTCTCTGTTGGCATCTTCTGAGGTTGCTGCAGAAGTGAAGCATCCTGCAGAGTGTGGCCTGGCTATGCCTGCAGCAGGACTCAGTGAGAAGACCTAAAGGGTAGGACTCATGGCCACATTTTAGGTGGCTATAGCCAGTTTATATGTGTGTTTCCCTGAAGGCATAGGGTGTAGATGGAAAGCATGTTACTGAGTGTGTGCACCCAAAGCCATCTTGAGGAATGCATGAAGGGAACCAATCTGGTGGTTCCCATCCAAATGTGAATGTTTCCTGGCTTTTTTTTTGCCCTGTCACAATAGCTGGACACCCACCAGTTCACCTGTAGTTCTGGCAATTGCGGATGTGCAGGGCTCAAAACGAACCAGTCCCAAGAGGAAGTCTGCCTGCCTTGCAGCTCACGCTGCAGGAAGCAGCGGTGACATGGATTGCTGCTCTGAGCAGCGCTGGCTCAGCAGACTGACTGTCCTAACCACCGCCTGTGTGAACACATCTGAGCACAGCATGGCATTGAGGTAAGAGATTCCCTCATCTGAAAAATCCATTGCCCACTTTTCTTCGTACTTCTCTTTTTTTCCTGCTTCTCGACTCCTCTCTCCTGTTCACCCATATAGGAAGCTCTGACAGCATCTTTTCCTGAAAATGCAAGGCTTTTCTTCTCAAACGTATCCTCCCATTTGAAACACTGATGTACATCAGCATTAGAGAATGAAAAATATGGTTGCACATAACCCTTTATGACCACACAGATAATAACTTAGGGTCCCACGCTGAGCAGATCTTAGACTCACACCCTCCTGCTGTGCCTGTTATATGAACTAAGGAACTTTGATTCTGAATACTTGTGATTAGTACAAATTAAGAGGAATTTTAAGGAGCTCATTAAAGAATTTAAATAGATTTCTATATTGGGCAATGTCCTATGTTACACAAAATTCCTGGTATTCACTTTTCATTTTCTTTTTTCTCCAAATAAGAAAACTGCCCCCCCTTTATGGCTTTTTGATGTTTTGCCTTCTTTAAAGAGACTGAACTGCTAGTGATTAATGACTCAAACATTTGACCATCTGAAGTGACCTCCCAGCTGCTGTAAGAGCCTGGACTATTTGTGCTCATGGCTCAATCAGCAGTGTGCTTCAGCCAGGGGCTGAAGGTGTGCACATCCGACACCTCAGACTACAAGCTGGGTGTCAAACAGGATAAGGAAAGAGATAGACCCTGCGAGGTGGGGTAATGTTTCCTTTTCCTTACACAGATGACTCAGCTGTGATAAATCCCGGAAACATTCACACTTTGCCTTGAAGGTATTTACGTCTTGTTGATGAGCCATAATAGGCCATAATGGACTCAGCTTCACTAACATAAGAGACAGCTGCAATATCTTAGCAGGTGTTGAAGACTCAGACATATTCTGTAAAGTATTACATCACGGTGTTACATCATCCAGTGTAAAACTCCCCACTCAAGGGGAGGCATGGGAGGTGTTGCCACCGGAACCTGAGCATATATAATTCTGAGTTTTAGGGCTTCTCCCACCATCCAGGGCTCCCACCACCACTTTGACAGGACTACAACCTCCACTTCGACCAATGAATATTGAAATTGGAACAACCAAAGTCTCATTGCTGGATTCAGCAGGTGTCTTGCAGGTCCTTCCAGTCACCTGGGGGGCCCACAGCCCTGCTCCGGCTGCCTGTACCAGCATCACAGCTTCACTCCAACATCTGCCAGTATTGAATTCCAGCTTTCCACTGTTTCCTGCGAGGCTTTCTGGGTGTGGGGAAAGTGAACCACATGGAAGGGTGGCTATCCTGCCTCTGTCCTGTGGCCATGTGTGGGTTTTTTCTGGGTGGTTGGAGGCCGGCCACCATCTTGATTTGGTCCTGTGGATGGGGCTTGGGAAAGTGGTTTAATCCAGTTTAACCAGTATTGTTATTAACATTCTTCTTGGTAAAGAGTTATTTTTCAGTTACATCTAGGTGTATTTGGTCTCTCTCACTGTGTTGGAGAAACCATGGATATTGAATCCGAGCTAGGAGATTTCTGTCTAAGGTCTCTGCCCCTCCAAATTGTCTCAGACTCAGACAGGCAATAGGTATGTAATTGAAGTCAGGTTTTTATCTCATTAAATATAACAGATGTGAACATTAGAAAAAAGGTAATATATTCATAGGTTGTTGGTTTCTAGGCTGGGTCTATAATTGTTTGTGGTTATCAATGAAATGTACAGCAGCAGTGAACATCATGCATTAATGTTGATTAAATGCTCCTAAAAGTTGATTAAAGAGACATAGAAATTACTGCACTGAGTAGTACAAACAGGGGAGATGTGTATGTATATATATAAATAATGTATCTGGAAGGTTTTCTTCAATGCTGTTTTTCATCTCAAGAACATAACTTAGAAAAGATTCAAGAAAGAATAACCGAGTTAGAGATTTGGTCAGACTTACATATAACAAGGAAATATAAAACCAAGGAATTGTTATTTTGGGAGAAAGACAATGTAGTGAGAATTTGATTGATTATGATGGGTATGACACAGATCAATCAGTTCTCTTGACTTTATTTATAATAAAGAAACAGAAGAATGCTTATATGAAAAGGCAGTAAAATTGTAAGCAATAAAATGACTTAATCCCACAGTAAGTTTGTGGGGGACACTGGTGGAAGAGATCATCTGAGCAGAGAGCAAGGCAGATTTAAACAGATGTGTGTCACACAGAAAGAATGTGATGTGATGTGTTCTCAGACAGAACCACTAGGACACTCACTCTCCAAAAAAGGAGTCCTGAAATAAGCCAAAGAGGAGTGAAAAGCAACCCCAGAATGGCCTTTGAGGCCTATCATGTCCATGGCATTGTAGATTGAAAAAAAAAAGTGTTAATCTATTCCAGGATGGGAGGTCAAAGGGAATGAAATGAAACACTGTGATAACAGAACCAGATTTGCTGAAAATGAATTCTTTCACTCCACATCCACACAGGATTTAGCTGTATGATGCCTCTCATTTGAAACCATTGGACTCAATAGCATTTCTAGCTATATCATATACACATCAATTCAAGATTACTAAAAATACATAAGGTACACAATGATTATTATGTTGATGTGTTTTCACAGTCTGCATGTAATATGCCCTCCTTTCATACTACACAAAGTCTCTGTCATATCTGTTCACCAGCAGTTGCTATGTCTTGGTTTACACCACCACTAACTTAACAGAATATTTGTGATATAATTTCTCTAATTAATGACCTTAACAGGCAGTCAAAGTATTTTCACAAAGTTATTTTTACAATGCTGGTTTTGGATAGTTGTGGGGTATTATTATAACAAATTTCTTAATTATCAGACAATGTGCTAATTTAAACAAGTTTCTGGTTGTCTCTGGGATTAAGGTTCTTAATCTAATTAACTTAACACTTTATTTAGCTGTAGTTTTCAGACCTATACTATATTTTTAAATATGCCTTCAGCAGGATGGTATTATTCTTTTAATTTTCCCTGGCAGTGTTGGCTCCACTCAGTCCCTGCCTCCGGTAGCTGCCAGTGTGCCCCTTTTTCCTGGTTGATTTCAGGGCACCAATAAGCTTCACATCCACCTGTGACCCTAGTTTGTCCCTACGCAGACACTGGAAGAGATCGTCACTGCAGCTCTTTGTGGCAAAGCCTGAAGATGTATTTCTTCCTATTTTACTTCGGTTTCTGCTTCTACTCTGGATTTGCTCCAGCACCTGGTCCTCCATGAACCTTATCTTCTCTGCCTCTGATGTCTGACCATGCTCTTGAGCTGTCCTCTGCTTCAGTGTGCTCTCTGTTCTTCTTATCCAATGCCCAACCATGCTTCCTGCCCAGACCAGTACTCAGCGCAGCTTTTCCAGTGACTTTGGTTGTCCCACTGTAGCACACTGTCCCAAGTCTCAGGCATGAACCCAGCCTTGCTATAGAGATTGAGACAGCCTGGCAGAAACAAAACATCTCCAGCAGGCCAGGGATCTCAGCCCATGTGTGTGTTTTCCCAGCAGCCTCTGGCAGCCCTAGACTGTGATCCTTTCCAGCTCTGAGATCCTTCTCCTCTGAAGATGTTGATGCAGATGTTTTACGTTGAAGTGGAGTTTTGAGGTCTTTCCAGACCTTGCTCTCTCCATCCTCTGGTACCTGCGTTCAGTGAAGACTTTTGCACACTCCAGGGAGACAGTGCAGGCTCCTACTTTCGTCTCCCAAATGTCCTCCAAAGATGAGCACTAGATTAACTAATTGGTTAGCTGCTGAGGCATGGCAGTCTCATTAAAGAGGGGTAATTTATACCCACCCAGATGTGCTGCCATTTGCAGTAGTTGTACCATGCTAGTATTACTCTGTCAGTGACGAAAGAGGACAAAGTACTCCTCATTACAGATACAGCTGTGGAAGGTACCAATATTGCATCTGCTGTTCTGCCTTTAGGCTGATTAATTCTGTACGTAAAAGCTTGAGGAAAGCAGAGGTTCACATCAGGTCTATCCACAAAAATCAAGATATTTAGCTATCCCTCTATCCTCAATTAATCCCTAGCTTGTATCAGGCTTAGGAGCACTTTAACAGCTGTAATGGTGTTCTCTGAAGGTAAAGAAGACAGTGTGGGCTGAATGGCTTGTTCCATGAAGTCTCTTTGTCAGGAGGCAATTAGTTAGGCTATTTAGATGTCTAACTCTTAGTTATCTTATTCTCATTGGGATTGATGCAATCTGAGTGCTTAGCTACTGTATTATGTCAATTGTTTTCAACAGGTTTGGGGAAAAGGCATTAAAAAAATACCTTTTTTTTTTTTTTTTTTTTAAAGAAAAACATCCAAACCCATGCTTGCTAATGAAAACATTTCATTTTCAAGTAATAAAACCCAGAAAATTTTCCAGAAGAGAAAATTATTTGCAAAAATGTTGTTGTGTGAGGAAATCTTTTTTCTAAACTAGTTCTAGTGCCCTTTTTCCCCTGCACATATGATCCTTTCTGTGCTAATTTCTGTAAAACGAGAAACCCTAAACTGGAAAGTCAAGGCATGGTGATTTGACAAAGGAAGAAGGAATATGCAAATGCAAAATAAATAAATGTAATTAAATTTATGCAGGTCTTTGCAGTGCCAAGGAAAGAAAGGGTAAAGTTCTTATACTGGAACAGTGCTGGAATGAGTTTTGTAAAATGTTGGCTCTCAAGTTTTTATCCCTTTGGAGCAATAACACTCAAAACAAAACCCAGAATTTGCAAAAGTGAAACAAACCCCAAGGATACAAATATGTAATCTGATAAATCCAATGAGTTTGCTTCTGCAGAACCTTCCTTTGCCTCCTACAAATGCTGCCCATGGAGATGTCTTCTTCGTGCATGCTGCACAAACATAATTTTCTCATGTTTCTAAATAATCTCTGGTCTCTCCATGTAACATCTTCAGTTCTAATGAAGCTCTGTGCCAAGCAGGGCAGGAGACCCAAGGATGCCCTGCATCCACAAGGATACACTTCAGGCAACCCAGGTGTCTTCCTGCCTCAGGGCTGCAGCTCCAGTGTGTCCCCTGCCTCCTGCACTCAGGCTGCCTGCCTGGAAATCGTACCTAAGTGAAAAGAAGATTGGGAAGGACAGAGAATCAGGCTGAGGTCTGGGATACCTATTTATGGAGCTGCTACCACATTAATCTCCCTCAGAAGCCAGGAGTTTTCTTCCTCTAGCTTTACCCAAAGTAATTCATGAGGCTCTTAAAATGTATCCTTCATTCACTAAACAGGGAAGCCCATACAGTTCACCAGAAAGATGGCATGAGAAAATAGGATATCTGAGGAGGTGCCAACAGTTTTATTGGGTTTTAATGACTGGAGGGAAAATTTTAAAGGCTGCTGGAAGACAGAGCTTTCTTTTTTCCCAAGTATAAGAATATGCTCCTCCCAGGCACTGGGTGGAGGCGTGCAGCCGTTGGCTGGTCTGCGCACAAAAATGGTACCGAAAACCCTCCAGTGGGGCAACAGAGAAGAAACTCGGGCAGCAATTTGGTGTGCTCCTACTATCCCACATGCAGTGGCACGTGTGACAATACCCATGCCCACTCAGCTATGTGCTGCCCCAGTGCAAAACAAAGCACCCCATACAGAGGTACTGCACGTTCCTCCTAATTGCCTGCAGACCAGCTGCCTTCTGAGAATTCTTGTTTTACAAGTTTTAAAAAAACAAACCCTCCACCAGCCAGGTCTCCAGAGAGTCTGGCATGCTGTCAATCCTGAAACGTCTACAGGATTTTAGTCCTGCCTGAGAGTGTGTGTGTATGTAGATGATTATTCTGTATTTCAGGTTTACAAGCATGCACATGCCTCTCTTTTGACATGTAAGTTAGTTACATCAGTTCACCTCTTCCCTTGTAGAAGTACAGGCACTCACAGAGTCAACATCTCCAACTGCAAAAAACAAGTTTTATAATATTATACATGATATACACACACGCACACACATGCATACACAGCGTACAATCTACTGCTTTTCACGATTCAGAACTAACTCCTATTTTCCTAGAGAGATGTCTGACCTGCACATGGCATAATACTCAACACATCCTTGGTACAGCAAGCCCAACAGATATAGTTATCTAGAGGCCTAATAATGAAAGGCTTGAAGTGCAACAAAAATGCTGTTGCCCTAGCAAGTGAAACGTGCTCTATATAGCATATATCTGTTTATGCCATGGCCATTGCTCAGACACAGATGCAGCTGTCGCTGATTCTGTACCTTATGCATTAACAAGCCGAACAATGACCTTCCAGCTTCTAAAGGGAATGAAATATTACACCGTGAAGAAACTCAGAGGTTTCTGAAAGCAGGACAGATGAAAGCAAATAGTTCCAAGGACAGGACAAAGAATTTATTTTTTTCCCTTCTGGTTGCATTACCCCTGTAAACTTCCTTGTTAAAAAGGTTGTTTCTTCTAATATGCAATTAATGTTCCTCTACTTGGCATGCTCTTGCACTGCCTTGTGATTTATGAACCGTTTCGGGCAATGAAGCTTTGACACGTGACATGGGACGTATGGAGTTGCCCTCAGTTGCCTTTGGGGCTAATTTTAAGCAAATCAATCTGGACTATAGCTGTTGCCAAGGGCTTCAAATGGGCACATCCTTTTCCTTGGCAATCCCTTTTATGCTATGTGATCTCTTTATGGGCATTAGCTACTTGGGATGCATACAACTTCTGTTTATTATATTCAGTAGTAACTGATATTTTCAAAGAACCAGATCATTAGTTCTGAAGTAGTGATATGAGTGACCAACATGCAAATCAGCCCCTACCATGGTTCATCTGCCTCCTTGAAGATTTCTCCAGCATCAAGAAGCCCCCAGGGGACACACAGCTACTACATCTGCCTCTACACAGCCCCCCAGCCTAGGGGCTGGCATTTTGGCATTCATTCCAAGGTGGCAGTGCCTTGGCACTGCTGGAACAGCCCCTGGGGTTGGCATTGTAATTTACGGCAACCATCAAGTTTCCTCATTTACAGCTAAGATGTGGGTGAAATACCACTTCACCTCCTATCACTTACCATCTGCGCCCCTGGGGTCTGTCGTGTTGCTCTCAGGATCAGGAGAGGATGCAGAATTAGCTTAATACGCTCTGATAAAGGGGGGAATGAGGCACCTTTACCTCATTCATCACACCACCTCCATCCTTCAGAAGGACAGCTCATTTTTCTACTGTCGTTTGAAGTCTGGTGGGCTTCTTGAGCATGGCTGGTGACCCTGGATACACTGATCATGAAGGACTTACAGCTGACCTGATTTTCCAAATTAGTGAAAATTAGCATTAGCGTAAGCAGTGGCAGCTGATGGATGCAAGATCCAAAGATACAGAAATCACTCTTCTGTCTTTGGAGGTTTCTCTGAGCACAGGGGGAACTTAGCTCCTTGTAAATGATTTGCAAACTGTTTGTTGAATTCAGTTAGTGCCAGCAGAGACCTCTTGCCCGAACACTTCTGTCTCTCTCCATGGACAATACAGATTTGGGAACAGATGTGTCACTTCATTGTATGAAATAGTCTGTTCATGAACTTAATAAATGTAAGATTTTCTCACTACATTTCTTAAGCCAAATATTTTATGAGCAGTGATATTATTACAGAATATCCCAACAGTGAGACTTTGCAGTAGGGACCACATTAAAACCAAGGAACTCAAAGAGGGAAGTCAAGTTCTCCTGGGCTCCTGGTACAGATGAATCTTCACTTGAAGATTTTCAGAGTCACCCAGAGGGAAGATGCCTTAGAAAGTGTGCAGATAAAAATTTTGCCTGGGAATACCAGAATAGAATAGATGATGGGTGAAATTTTCTCTCTGTTGGTAAGGCTCCTTGTTCACAGGGTTTTCTTAAGATAATCAGAGGCTTGTTTTTGTTTTAACTACAAAAGGGCTTTATAAGCTCATGGAGGGGCTCAGGAGGCCTGGAAACTTTCATATATGTTCATTTCACTATCTATAATCAGATGCATCTCCTCCATATGAGAAGCCAGCAATTCCGCAAGTAAAACAGAATGAGTTTTGATAAACTCATCTCTTCACCAGTAAGTGGGTGTGACAGTTACTTTGCAAAGTATTTCAGACTGTAACTCAGAGGGTTATGTGCAGACAGTTTTTCATTTTAGTGAGTTTTCCTAATTCAGGTGTTATTTAAAGCCTAATCTCTGCCCCAGGACCCTGGCAGAAAGGGCTCCCATGTGTAGAGAGAGGGAGTCAGTGCATGAAGCTGCAAGCACTGCTGGACATCAGCTCTGGTGGGACTCATTGGACCTCATGCATCAGAAGCAAGACATTCTCAGAGGGACTTTTGTAAACAAGAAGCCTCAAAGAGGACTTGTCTTATTGTAGCAGCCTTTTCATAGCCTCTGTCTTAGAGAGCTTGGGCTGTCCTTTAAAAATTACTTCTCATTCACTTGTTGTTTGGGTTCTGTTGCTGAGGGAACTCAATAAGGAAAATCAGGTGAATAAATTAAGCTTCACTAATAACAGATGATCCCCATTATCTGTAGAAAATAATAAGACAGTTGTCTAGCTGATGCAGTAGGTGCTGTTTAAATCACTCCCTTAAGCAGTAGGGTTTAGAAAAGTGCAAGTAGTGCAAGTTATTCTACTTTTTAATAGTGTATCTTTTTCTGTAATGGAAAGCTGGAAGGCAAAGAGCGCAGCAGAAATACAATTTTTGTAGGGTGAGCGGTAATGAAACAGAAACAATTTCTTCAGTGTTCATGATATAAAAATTACCAGAACAAGATTTCCCAGTCTACCAGAAATAGTAAGAAATTAAGAAGTGGGGGAGGGAAACTATCTAACTTTGAAAGAAAAGGAAACAAGTGGAGAAATAGCCTCATGCTGTGGTAGAACCTGGTTTTGCATTAAACAAGAGATGAATTTCGTTTTGACTTCTACAGGAGCCAAACCTTATTTCTCATCAGAGCTGCATGCGTTGGGCCCATGACCATGTATCTTCCACCCACACAGCTGTAGCTCAAGCTCGGGTTAATATTCTGCTTGAGAGCAGCCAGATGTGGGATTTCTCTCAACAGAAAGAGAGACAGCGTAAGTGGCCTAACCCGTGTCGCATCATTACATGAGAAGGCTCCAAGTCCCAACAAAGCTTTAAAACCTTCACCTTGGACCTTCAAAGAGCCCCAGCCACCATCATGCCCATGTTAAGAATATAAATGGTAGCCTTGGAAATCTAGACTTCAGAACCACATTAGATTTATGTTTGACAGGCAGTAAATTCACAATGAGCATACAGTGCTAAGAAAAGCTGTGAAAGGTGCAGCAGCTCTCTCTGAGAGAACCGGTCTGTATGACGAGGGTGATGTGTGTCAATTACTTACCTGTTGGTGCTGGGAGAATGAACCTACCCTCTGGATAAGGACTGACAGAGGGATTGTAGATTCTTCCCCCATGCATTATTTATGAAAATGGATACACAGAAAATGCTGCAACACTGGAAAGCAAGGGTAAGATAACATGTGCAAAGAGAATAGTTGAAAATTCAAAGTCTGGAGGGGAAAGGACTTGGAAAGAGCAAAGACAGGGAAAGTAAAGGCCAAAACTGATACAGTGAAGTTGCCGTCATGAGGGTTTTTTAAATTTCGGAAATATTAATAGTGGCCATTTTCATAATAGTTTTTTTTATGTTTATCAACTAGATGAATAAAAGAAGTGATTAACAAGCATGACATCAAAGACTGATAAAGTAAATTATTAAGGACAATATTTACAAATGTATTTTTCCATATATTTACTTGAATAACTGGAGGTATAGCAGCCAAACTTAGTGACAAGACACAAAGATAATATGATGTGATTACATTCTCTCTCTGTAATGAGACAAACACTACTATCCTAAGGCTAGCTGTGGTTTCCTATCAACTGTATTGTTATTTTTACTACATGATGTGATGCCTGGGTGCTACCAAAGTACCTTTTTCCCCTGGGAGGACTATTCTGATGAGATACAATCCTTTTGCCTCTTTAGTATCAAGAAGTTTGAATTTTACAGGGTATGTTTTCTAAATTCCTGATTCTACAAATTGAGTTTGACTAACCAAGTAATAATCCAGTGGCTATGAATACAGAAACATTTGTGTATTTCTCACCGCTTCTTAACTAAAGTCTTTTTTACATTGCTTATGACTAATTGTTGTTGTGTCACAAGCAGTAGACAGAAAAATTGGTGTTTCTTCCAAACATATCATTACAGTCACTAAAGTAATGAGAAATACATCAGATATTTTTAGGTCATAATTTTTTTGTTGTCAGGGAAAATAGCAACCTTTTTGAATAAGCTAGAAATCATTATTGCTTCCACTGGGGTTTACAGTGAATGCACTAATTATGGTGAATTCATTTGGTACTGACAAAGTTACAAGAAAGTAATTTCCTTCGTGATAAATTGCAGGGCCAGGTTGTCCCTGGGCCAGAAACTTGTCTTTTGGCTGTGCCAGGCAGTCTGTCCCTTGACAGGGCACCAGAGGGAGAACAAACAGAGCTGAGGGATTGCAAAATCCCAGTCCCTAGCAACCCCTTGTCATTGCCTTCCTGACTCCTGCACCCATGTGTCCCATGGCAGGAGAAGGACAGACACCCTGGGGCTGGAGGAGAAGTTGGGGGTAGGCTTTGCCCTGATGCAGGGCTTTGGGGCATCTTCGGGAGCAGCACTGCACACACAGCAGTGCTCAGGGGCTGCCTTTTCAAAATAACTTCATGTATAAATATATCCTCAGGGAATATCTGTGTTAATTGAAGGTAAGTGTGTAAAATACCTCATTAAACCACAGCAGGCTGCAGTACACAGATGTTTACCAGACTTTCAACAAACCAAAGTAAGGCTACCTTGCTTCCAGCCGGGAGAGTCCCAGTGCTGTCTGAGAAATGTAGATGTCTAGCACAGTGTTTGATTCCTCCTTTACATTGCTCAGCCACAATGTCAGCTTCAGGCTCTCCTTCACCAACACGTCCTGGTGACAAGCTGCCACCAGTGTTTGTGGGGCTGAGCAATGAGTCCTACTAGGGAGCAGCTCAAAGTGGGAAACAAAGCCTTCCCTCTTTTCCTGCAGGCTTATTTTTATTGTGAGTCAATTAACTGATGTAATTTTACACATGGCTCTAAAAGCAGATGGGGAGCCACAGCTGAGAAGGTGATGGGGAACAGGAGTGGGAGCCTGAAGTCTGATGGAAACATTTTAGCCACTATTAACATAGAAGTAAAACTCTGTGGCACTTGGCTATCATTTGGCTGCTAGCATCTTCTCCCTCAGAGTGGCCTTGTGATCCTCTGTGCTTTGAAGATGCCGAAATGCTCAGGTACTGTCCTAGAACGGACACTGGGCCTAATTAATGGAGGGAGAAATATCCACAGAATCAACAGCTTCGACAGCTTATCCTAACTGTGGCTCACAGAACCACCAGAAAATACTTCCTTTTGTTTTTTAAATGTTGACATTCAAAGGAAGGGGAGGGAAGGGCAGGGCATGGAAGGGAAGGGAAGGTCCTAACACCACCCTCCACTTTCTTGCGTTGTTAAGAGGGTCATCTGCACAAACACACCTAATTTGCCAGGAATAGAGTTACCACTGCAATCAGTTCCCTACTTTAGCCCTCCTCATCATTATTTTTTTGTTTGTGCTGAAATCTGTTTGTTTTGTACAGAATTCAGTAAAGGCAGTTCTGCTCCTCACAACATCCTGAGGTGACTCCTGTGTGGCTCAATGTTCAAACCCAGGAATATTTAATGTTATATACCATTTCCAAAGACGGTCTTAGGAGAACCAACATTTTCTGTTATTCTCCATAAATGAAATTTTTTTTAGCATTTTACCAATTATTTTTACAGTCCAAACTAGAAACTATTTCTCTGGATTAGAGCAATAGCTTTTTTTTTTTAAGTAGAAAACATTAAAAACATAAATCAATTTGGCTCATTATTTATTTAGAATAAATGTGGTTGCATTCACTGCGAACAATCTCCCAGATGTTTCTTTGGATGATACTCTCAGGCACATGGTGTGACTCTTGGAGATGGTCCTGTGCAGGGCTAAGGGTTGGACTCCATGATCCATGTGGGTCCCTTCCAACTCAGCAGATTCTGTGATTCTCTGATTTAATTCATATCACTGCCTTATATTTTATTCCTTTCAAAACTTAATAGGCTGAGATGAGGTTAACAAGTATTGTTAATCTTTGTCCATTAACTAATAGGCAATTCTGGAACAAAAAGGCTATGAGACACGGTGTTTCTGTTTCAAAAAAACAAAAAAAAGGAAAGAAAAAAACCAGAAAAAAAGAACCAATTGAGATGTCAGTGAGGAAAATGTCTCCAAAGTCAACTTACCTAAAAATCAACATGCCCATGTAAGTCATTCCACAGATGTAAACCATTAGCATGAATATATCATCCTGTTCCTCAAATGTATCATGATTAAAAAGTCAGTGTTATTTTTCTGAAGGCACTGAGTTTCTAAATGAAACAGTCATAACCAAAGTATTTATGTTTACTTACTTTTTTTAGACCAAAGATTTGCCTTATGGAATGATTCCCATTGGAGGGTGGGAGAGTGGTCAGAAAATGAGGATGGATTTCACTCTAGTAGGCAGAATTAAACTGAGGTACTGATCCAGCTTAATTTAGCAGAAAGAGAATTAATTTTTAAATAATGAAATGTATTCCAAATTGATTAATGCTCACTTCCATGAAGCCTTTTCTTAGTTTAGTATTTGGAACCTCAGGCCGCAATTTTTCTTTTTCTCCCATCAAATTAAAAGGTTCATATTAAAAATTTCCTTTGTGATCACCAATGATTTTGTTTTGCAAACTCGTCTCCTCTGCTGCATTGGCTGGTACACCTCTGTGATCATTGGAGACTGAAGGAACTTTTCCATCACTACACCCAGCATAAAACCTTTAAATTCTTCAGTCAGCACTGTGCCCTAGGATTGACTATCCCTAAGCTTCACTGGCTTCTGTGGGCACAGTGGGGGTCCTGTAGATACGGCATCTGGATATTGCAGAACTGTAAAAAGCTTTTTGAAAGGCAACCTAGCTATTTTTTTGTTTTATTTTGTTTTGTTTTATACAAAACTGCCTGTGTTTTCATGTTTCGTAGGACATCTGAATTGCCAGAAAAGTAGAGTCTCTCTGTATCAACCGGCATTCAAAACCAGGAGGAATTGCTAAAGGAACAGTATCAACCTATGAGTGGCAGATATCAGCTCAGACACTTTTAAATATGTGAATAATCTCAAATTCAATATTCCTTTGATGCACTAAATTCTGGCAATTAATAGGGAAAAACCTCTGTGCAATTGCCTGGAGACATTTCAAGACTTCAGGACTGAAACGCAAGGAGACTTGCACTCTTAAATGACACTGTGGCTTCTGAAGGTGCCACAGTCATACTGGGAAATATCAATACAGAATTAGCAGAAAAGATAACTCCACATCACTTTCTGTGGTGTGCAAAGACTGCCCTCAGAACTCCATAGCCGCACACTGCCAGTTCTTGCTGTTTACAGAACCTGCCATCCAGATATGGGTCTGTACCGTTCCAGTGGGGACCAGGCTTTTGGTCTTCTGTCCACAGGTACCTATGGGTAAAAAGACAACCATGGAATGCAAATCCACTGAAATCCACTGTGCACAAATTGGCACCTCAGCTGGAGGTCATCAGCATGTAACTTTGCTACCTATAACCGAGTGCCTTCACATCTTCACAAAGGTGTGTGTTAGAGAACATCTGGAGGAAACCTTGGAACTGCTAAAGTCAATGAGAGCTTTAAATTTGATTTTCTAGGTCTTTATCTACAATACTGCTTCATTTGTTGAAGGTCAGCTGAAAGGCTGGGTAGTTTTATTCTTAAATGATAACACAAAGAGAATGACAAGGCTGAAAAGCTTAATGATGGTTAATTCAAGAGCACTATTAAGGCTGAGTAAAAGTCAGTATTTAGAGATATAAGTGGATGAATTAATTTCTTGAAAATGGTAGAATTATAACAGTATCAGAGTAAGTGTATTTTGTAATAGTTTTTCAGAAAATTTCTGTTCTGAGACAAAAAGAACATTTATATGTTGTTTTCAAGCTTCCATATATTTTATATTATAAACTACTCTCCACATTAATTTTCTTGCAATTGCATTTAAAGTCTTCTCTTTTTTGTATCATGCATAATAAACCCTCTCAATATTCTTCATGCATTCACTGGACATAAGGACACAGCTAAAGCCTTTCTGTTGTCTATGTCTGAGAACGTTTTTTTTTTTTAATGCCTCTTGCTCAGTGACTGGTGTCCCATTATACAATAGGACTGTGAGCTAAGATTTATCATCCCAGGCAATATCTTTGCACAGCAAATGGAAATTACTGAGTTTCCTGACATTCATGAGGGACTGCAGAGATGTGTGTGCATACATGGCCTACTTTTGTATGTATAACTTGCATTTACAGGAAGGGGACACACATGTTGCCACATTTGCTGATACTATAGAAAGGGCGACTGGCACAGCCAGAGTCAGACTGGAAGTCCCGAGTCCTCAGTCTTTACCTAAAAACTATAATATAACCTGCCCAGTAGCAGCAGGACTGTATTTCTCTGGATAGATGTAGCAATTTGTAATAATTACATGAAGTATCTAAAGACCATGTTCACATCAGGTTAAACACAGACAAATGGAGACTCACTTTGGTGGGACGACTCCATGTCTGTGCCATCAGAGGGTATTTCCCCCATGGCATTGCACATTTCCCTGAAATACAGCTCCTGAATCAATTTAGCTGAGTGTTATGTATAAAAAGACATGTGATTTTGGCTTTGCTAGAAAGATGCCAGAACAGTTTCACCAATCATAATAAACAAACTGTTTTGCCCAGCTTAAAGATGCCACTGCATTTTCCCTCTATTGCTGTTGAGAGCAGAGGGGAAACAGGAAGACCCAAAGTCCAAAAAGGCACAGAGACAGCAAGAAGACCATGTCTCTCCTAGAGGTAAATGAGCAGTGTAAATTACACATATTCAGTTTATAAAGTACTAAGTAAGGGTTGCAAGCCCTTTACCAGAGGCATTCCTTTACCAGAGGTGGTACCAGGAAAGCAGCTACCCATGTGTTCATAAGTCGGTTGCTATCCTGTGATTATACAGAATCCAAGCGTGGCTTTTTTTTTTTTTTGGGTATTGCTACTATTTGAATAATAGATCATCAACATGCCTCACTGCAGTGATCCATTATTCACATGCAGTTATCATCCAAGAGATCTGTGTGACTGCTTCAGAGTGCTCATGTGATGCCCAGGCCTGTGTGCTGGAAGCCTCATGAAGGTCTGACTGACCTCAGGAGATAGAAGAAAGGGTCCCTGGCCATCCCCCAGAAGCAGTGAGAATGAGCTGATCCCTGGTGTTTTTAGGCAGGATATTCCTGACTCTGAAATGAGCCACCACCATTGAATGCACTATAAATCTTGATGCAGCTCCAGGTGAAAAGTACATGTTCTCCAAAACCCTCCTCTGTGAGGAATATTTCTTCTGCAGAAGGTTTATTCTGGTTTTTTTCTACAAAGAAGCAAAGAGCTACAGAACAGTTGCAACCTGGCTGCCACCAAGCCTCTTACTGCTATCAAAGCAAGGGGGAGGGTGAAGGAAGGGATCATAAAAGGACAGCAAGGTAGCTCTATAGGTGGTTACAGAGAGCATCCTCCAAGCAGGTAAGTACATTTGAAGGACCTGGCTTGAAAATCAGTATCAGAGGTTAACATCAGGAGCAAAGATGAAGCAGAGGGTCCCCTCCTGATACCAGAGGAGAGAGGAAAGTTTGTCAGGAGGTGGGGAACAGTAGAGACAGAGAAGGAGAATAAACACTGAGGAGCTGCACCAATGAGCTCAAGCATCCTATGCTGGGAAAGAGGAAGGAAAGGAAGATGTCATTGAGGAGAACAGCAAGGAGAGTGCTCTCTGCAGCCCTGCTCTGCCCAGGTTTGCCAAGATCAAACAGCAACATGCTATGAAACCTCAGATTTGAAACGATGAGAACCCAAACAGGAGTTTCATCTAACAATCCAGCTTAGCTGTCTGGAGTCAATCTAATCATGTGCTAAAATGTTTACCTCCCACATTCCAGCCAGAAGAAAACAATAGTAACTTAGCCAAAGACTTTTAGTGGCAGTGGAGCCAATCTGAGATCAAGGGTGGCTAATTGGGTCATGTACCATATGATCTGCAAGCTTCAAACACAGAAGCTGACTTACGCTTGGCTGTTCTCACCATGCCTTTCTTTGTGCAGTTGCTTTGTGTTGCCCTACATAGACAACTTAGTTTAAGCTATATTTTACTCATACTCTGTGAATGTTTACAGTGAGTGTCTTCCAGACAGGGAATGAAGCATGAGGGAGGTTCCTGCTAAATCCCATGCCAGCTAAACCCCAGTTATCTGAGCATCTCCGGCATAATTCCCAATAATCCACTCGACTGAACTACAGATAAATAGAAGAAAGGTCAGGCTTGCTGGTTTTCTTTCAATGTTTTAAATATTTTGCTTTCCCTCCCTTAAGTTGTATCAACAAATGCTAAAATTAGTTCTTCTTTCACAACTTATGGCAACTGTTGTATGACAGGTTTTTCAGTTTAGTGGCGAAACCATTCAAAAAATACAGGAAACCCACCTCTACCCCTGTTAATTTTTAAGATGCTTCAAACTGTTTTTCCTTTCTTAGAAAGCTGAAAGTATTTGGACAAAAAAATTTGAGGGCAGATGAAATTGGCTTTTAGTTTTATGCTTGCATAATACCAGAAGGAGAACAGTTAGGCTGAAAAGCTTAACAACAGCTAATTTAGGATTACCATTTAGCCGAAGTATAAGATAGTATTTAGAGATAAAAGAAAATGGAAGTTTTTAGAAAACGTATGTTCTGGGAAAAAAACACTAGGAAATGCAAGACCTCAGGGTTCCCTTAACAGTTGAACAGCAAAAATACATCTCAGCAAAAATACAGCACTACAGACCCAAGGTAGCACCCGCATACCTCTGCGTTAGCTTTATGATTAACCGAGCAATAGTGGCGGATATCATCATAAAGCTGTTCTTTGGGCTGACTACATCTAAGCTGGTGTGTGTAAAACAGTTTTGTGTGGCACAAATAGGAGAGGGTGTAATTTCAGAGCAGTCCCTCCCCAGGTGGCATTCCTTAATATTGTAACCACTTTGCTTAATTATGCAAATGCTACTGAGAGTATTACAGGAAAAGCTGGAATCTCTAATTGGGTGTACCTCCTTGTCTATATTTTAGATATATCCAACCGTTCAGCTATAATGCTTTTAAGACTATTGTTGTAGGAATAACTTTGAGCTAACTTTATTCTGCACAAAGGAATTACCGAGTCTTTCTAACTTTGGAAAAGACTACCACATTTTTGGCAATCATCAAGTTCGAACTATGTACATAAATAACTAGTCCATAGATATACATTTTACTCCAAGCAGACATTAGTTCTACAATGATTTCTGCTAAAATGTGTAGTAACAAAACTTCAAATTTTGACTTAAAAATAGTACAAATTAAATAAACCTTTGGACCAAATAAATTTTTTTCGTAGATTTGTCCTAGATGTTCTTTCAAAAATATTTCCCACCTCGGTTTACAAAAAAGGAACCAAATAAATAATGTCAAGGTAACAAATCACCAAACCTATATTATTGCTAGGATAGCAGTAAATAAGTATGAAGAACCCCATGCATTGTAAAAATTGTCTTTGCATCTCACATTTGTGGGACAAATGTCCTATCTGGAATACAAAACATAAGCAACATCCATTAAAGTCTGAATTATTTTAAGGTACCTGTGTGGAGGGTTGGATCCAAACCCATCTTCTGTCATCACATGAGCCTGAATGTAAGATATATTTATTCATCTGAATGAAAACAGGGAGAAAGTCACGTGCTTTGTGACTATGGAGTTTCTCATTCCATAGGTTTTTTAAAGGCTTCTCTAGTCATGTGCCTGCATAGTTCATCTTTTTGTCTAATCTATCAATATACCATGGGATACAGAAACAAATTATATAATCTCTAACAGATTTTTGCAGCTGGATGATTATAGATTTACCTTATTCAATAGATTTACCTCTGGGATAGTATTTGAATTTCCACTACCACTTTTACACCTTGTATCAGGAGGAGAGAAAGAAGAGTGTGATCAGAAGAAAGCCCCAGCAAAGCTGCTGATGGCAGCAAAGGTGGCTGAAGAAACTTGTATTAAATTGCAGGGAACCAGTACCTCAGCAAGAAAGGGGATTAATTGCTGCATACATGTATACAGACAGTAATGGCAGATAATTTGGGATGAAGATTAATTGTTCCCCTAATATATTATGTTTGTTGGCCAGACTCTGCTTGCCTGGCTGCTACAGTCCTGTGGGAGCTCAGACAAACAATCTCTTAGGACCATGTGAAAAAATGAGGGATTTCATGTGCCCTTTATGGTAATTTCCCAATATTTTAGTTTAAACTCATGTCACTATACCAATCTAAGACTGTCCCCGAGGCTGACTTGTGCTATGAAGCTCTCGATTTCCCTGGGCAGAAAGCTTTTGGATTATAGAAGTCTGGGAAAATGGAAACACTTGCAAATAAATAAGAAATATAATGTCTAGGGAAGATCAGTATTTATTCTCTGAGGATCACTTTTCTTTAAGGAAACTGGGATATAGTGAAGCTGTCATTCTGAAACACCTGCCCCACCTCTTCAGGGTCCTCATCTGAGCCTGCTGTGTGATGCGTGGCATCAGGGAGGCAACTTTCAGACTCACATTCATCACAATTAGCACTAAAAATGACTCCTTCTACAGAGCCTTGGTTTCTCTCCTAACTTGCCTTAGTCCTGCACCTGCAGGTTTCTTCTAACTCCAGAGAAACTACTCACCATCTCTATGGTGATCCTAGAGGAAAGGAGAATCAGGCCATGTGTATATCCTGTAAAATCACTCTCATCCTGGAGCCAATGACATCTGCTATGGTGGAAATTGTCATTACAGGACAGGAGCTGGCTTGTAGAAAAATGAATAGTCTTCTCAAAGACATATTAGAGCCTGGAGTATTGATGAGACAGACCACTAATCATAGTTTGCGTTAAAAGTACAGCAGCAAGGAAGTTGAAGTTCCATAAGATTAAACCTTGGAAAGTTTTCATTATTATATAAGCAAAGTTCCTCACAATCTGGATGTCTTGGGGATCTTTGATATTTACAGTCATTCAGCTCTCTGCAGGCAGTTGGCCGAAATTCACCCAGGTCTTTATTAATTGATGCTTGCAAGTGAGTCTGATCCTGGAAGCATAATTCCCCAGGTACCTTTGGATGCATCACAAAAACCACCAAGAACTACATCCTTGTCTGTAATCCCATTGAAAGACTAAGTAGTAAATGAATGGGTAGTCTGGATTATTCCATTTGTTTTGGAGGCAGCTCTTGCAGTTAAGGAATAGCTTGGGGGAAGGCACCTTGAATTCTCAGTTCAGGTTTTGAATCTACATTTCTTCTTTTCACCTATTTGCTTGTAACAAGCACTGCATTATTTTTCACAGCGCAAGATTTGAAATCCTACTCTTGCACTGAAAATGTAAATACCAAAGAAAAATAAAAAGCAGCAGTGATGATGGCAGGACATTGGAAGGATAAATCTTGCTAAACACTAGTGTTGTTTTATATGTCCTTGGTGACCCAGCAATTCCTTGTTTCAAAGTATGAAGAATTGCTAAATTAGTGCACGATATCCATGAAACGGGAATTTTTATGAATGTCATATATTAATCCCTCTAATCTAGTAGCACGGTTGCAGAATATAATGAGTAGCTCTTTCAGCAGGAGTCAACATTTGTCAAGTTATCATTACATTAAAAATGGCTGTATATGTACATCTTGTATAATTGCAGAAGCCAAGTTCTTGCATACTATCAAACAGGTACAGTTTTCCCATAGAGGTGATCCTACTGACTTTTTTGTGTGCTCCAAGAGTTAAGGTGATATAGGGCACCTAGTTAAGGTTATGCAAGCATCTGGCCCTAAGCACTGTGTAGTGCTCTCAGTTGCCTGAATAGGGTGGAAGAGAGTGAAAGCACATTGATATAATACTGATGTAAATACCTCCTTAGTCCAGATTACTATGGGTCTCCTCACAAAAGCTATGAGAGAAAAAAGTAAGAGTAAGGAGGCTAGAATAAGAAAAGAGGCATATAGCAGTGATCAGTCATCTGTAGTTCTTAGAATTTAATCAGGTACATATTTTTTATTTTTTATTTAATTTATGTTAATTTAATTTATTTTCATTTTATTTTTAAGTAAGGACTGGACAGATCATTGAAAAGAACTGGTTTTAATTATGACTTCTCACAAATTAGGACTTGTAAATTAAAGCTTCTAACTGTGCTACTTGCAGAGCTGTTTGATCTGTATCCAAATGTACTGCTGCTGTAGCAGACATGGCCTTTCACTGCAGTGAGTGGCCTGATAGCTCATAAAGTTTAATATTGCAATAAAAATCACTCTATTTTAGTGTTATTTGTTACTTATGATTATTACTGAATCCTATACATAAGGCTGTCTATACTTAGCAGTCCTCATAGAACAACATTATCAACCTTTCCCTTGCTTGTAAAGATATGTTACTTCAACATGTAATTTAATTAGCACTTTAAGTAATGTGGTGTTTTCTGCTGAATGAACTTGGATGCCTTGTCTTATGATTTAATACCAGACCCATGCAGTGTCAGATTCTGTCTTGTGTTTATAACTTTAAGCTTGCTGGCACTTACTGCATCTTGCTGAAATGAGGCAACTAATGAAGTGAAGCATATATTAACCTTGATTTCCTTTCCAGTCAGTGGCGAGATTTCAGTGGGCTAATTAGCCAACTGGAAGATACCTATGTTCCTTATTGATGACTGAGCACCAGACACTGAAATAGGTGAGGTGAATCTGAGCCATTGAACTAGGATATCCTTATATGCCATTAGGGTAGATCTCAGACCTTAATATTTTGAACTGTTCATTTGCAGAATATGCATATACTCAACAAATTAGCACACGGCATATGTGATCAAATTTTCAAAAATATGGTATCTTTCTCGAGAAAAAAAAGGAAAAAAGCCCACACCATGGATCAAAATTAGTGTTTATTTTTTCTCATGTTGCTCTCCACACTGGTGGCATTGGTCACAGCTTGGTATACAGATACTTCTTCCTTCTTTTTACTTACTTATAAATTTAGAGTTAAAATAAGTCATAGACTTCTTAAACTCATTAGGGGACAATGCATACTATTTTATCTCAGAAAGCAATGTCAGGAACTAGGTCTTAGTATAAAGAACTTGAGAGTGCTCCTACAAGACAAGATGTTGACATCACATCGAAGGTCACTTAATAAGGCATCTAAAAGTAATATTTTGGACTGAAACCTGACGGACAGGGAAAATCAAAACCAGCAGGAGCAAAATAAACTCTGCTTCTTGTCCTCTGTTGTGATTGACAGCATGTCAATTACTATATAGCAAGGTTTCTGGTGTAGGCTTCTCCTGATGAAGATCTAGATTGTAGTAGCCAGCAGAAACTTTCAGTCCCCATTTTCAAGTGTCTTCTACTACCATTTCTTCTTGGGGCCAGGAAGAAGGGGGAAGTTATGTTTGGTAGTCCAGAAGTGAATAGACCTACACTGGCCTAAAATCTCTAAATAAACCAGTCTCAGGTTTTGAATGAAGTTGATTCATATGGCTGAGCCAGTTTTATGAATTTCCTAACTTGCAGTGTTCCATTGCAAAGCCCTCAAAAGTTTCTGTCTGAGTATTGTGTGTAATATTTCTTTCACGTAAAGCATAGGTGAAATTCTCAGCATTATACACTGTCATTTGCAGAGGTCAGCTGCCTCTTCCCCTCCCCTCAAAAGAAATATCATAAATGTGAAAATCTCCAAATATGAAAATCAGTGAAAATAGCTCCAATAAAATATGTATCTCAAAACTTGTTGGTAAATTCAAAGAAGAAAACCAGAATTTACTCTAAGCTAAATTGAGAAAGCCAGTGTTTGATTTTCAAAGCTACACTAATGCAAGAAATCCATTTCTGTGGGTATACAGAAAACACATTCACCAAACCTTTCTTGTTTTCAAGAATTCTCCTAAAAGCATTGTTACTTTTGAAAACAATCTTCATCTTTGTTTTTAATTTATTTAATACTTTTTTTTATCACCATCCCAAATAATTTCAAAGGTATTTTACAAACAGGTAACAAGCCAAAGTGTTGGGAAAATCTTTTAAAGGTTGGAGAAAATAAGTATGTACAGATGAAACAGCTAATACTTTTTCTTTCCATGGCCCTTGGCTATCCAGCTACATTGAAAATATTACCATGTGTATCTACTGTTAGTAGAGAATGAAAAATGTAAGATACTGGAGATGGTAAAAGGAAATAAAAATTAACTGGTTAAAATACTAATTGGGACCTGGACCACTCTCATATTTTTGTCTTTTAATCAAAAGTATTCTCTTTACTTCTGACCATGTTGATGGTATAGGGATCTGTTATATTTACTAGACCAGCCCCCCCAGCTGTATTTTTGCATAGGTGCATACACATTTTCATGAATATTAATGGAACAGTATGCTATGTGGGAATATTTTGGTTGCTGTCAATAGGAGCTACAATTATGGATCCTACAAAATGTAACATCTTCATCTTCAGAAATTTGAAAGTAAGGCTCACTTTCTTGCCCAAAATTGCAAGAACAGAGCATTCTCCTGGACAAATGAAGCAGAACACCACAAAGGACTGACTTATAAATTAATAAGAAAACAAAAAGTTTCTCTTAGAAGGAAGAGGCATAAACCCAGCTCATGCAGCTCACCCAACTCTCCTAATACGGACTTCCAGCATCTGGCAATATTTGCATTATTCTTGGAGTTGTTCCTGACCATGACATACTGGGCTACTTGCCAGCAGCTGGAATCAGCTAGTGTATGATGGTATTTTAACCAGCTTTTAAGACAGCATGTATGTTGGTCAGTATTATGAAAGAAGTTTTGTGGCAGGAACTATTGCATTCTTTTCCTGTAATATTAAATTTCTATTTCAATAGCTAACAGCATGAAGGTGATCAGATAATGCCTTTGAACAGGCTGGACTTTGATCCTGGAAACTCCCTGCAACAATATAGTACTCCAAGAAGATAAATTGGTGTACAGGAATCAAAGCACAGAAACCATTCTATTTATTAATGGTGCCAGGTAATTTTCAATTATAATAATAAGCCTCTATACATAAACTTGAAAAATAATTATGTATGTCAACTTTCCTTTTTTAAAGGAAGACTTGTGAGGACAAACTCACAGGAGATGAGATGTTTTCTTCCAATACAAAAATCAACATAGAGCAACCCAGAGATTAAAACTCTGAAATGCAAAGCATATATTTGTTTCTGTTTTACTGGATTGGTGCAAAGAAGTAGAACCATTTGACATTGCCTGGGCTAGTCTAGGATAGGCTTTGCATTATCTATTTTGAAATTTGCAAGAAGATGCTGGAAATCGTACCTCTTTCTTCAGCCTCCAGCTGTTCCTGTAGCCCTGCTTCCTGATTTCCACACCACACCCAGGCACCTGGCTTCCTACCACTGCATCCACTCTGCTTCTGGACAAGTCTCAAGATCCTTGCACCAGGTTGTTTCCATTGCATGCTCACCATACTCCTCTTTAAGGCAAATTGCAGCAAAACAGGCTTTGGGCAGCCTGCCGGGGCAGTGCATTTTGCACTCCTCACACAGGATTTATTGCTGAGCAAAGCTGGTTTGTCGGTATCTTAACCTTCATGAGAACAAAATGCCATTTGGAAAAGGAAATACATGCGTTTGACTTGAACTAAAGGCTTACAGAGACAACCTCTCAGGGTTGGACATGACTCTTTTACTAGTGCTTAGTCCTTTAGGCTGGCCTGCAGAAGTCAGTGAGCCTGGCATCCCTTATTCATTACTACTGAATTAATGTTGAAGCCTGCAGAAGAACAACTTCAGTCTTGCCCAAGCATGTCCATGGACTGGAGGTAGGTTAACCCAGACACATGACAGAAAGTTCAAATTTCCAGCCTGGCTGGGGGAACACAGGCATTACCTGATCCAATAGAAACTAGGAGTAGCACAGAGAGACAATACATGATCAGACCTTAACACTGTTGGTGCAAAGTTAACTTGTTAATACTAGGTTGAACCTAGTGTAAGTGTGATATACAGGACACATACTGGTGCCTGGTGTGGTTTTGATCTGGCTCCAGGAATATGACCAACAGCTTTTTTGCATGGTCCAGCCAGAGCCTGAGCTTTACCTGCACAGGTTGTGCATGGCACTTCCCAAGGATCTGTCAGGCAGCTCAGAAAGGGAAAGAGAGAGAAGCCAAAGTTGGACATGATGATCTCAGAGGTCCTTTCCAATCCATGTGATTCTATATAAAAACACTGAAAAGTCTCAAAAATGGTTACACTTCAAATCTGCTTATGTTCCTGTTGTCAGTTATACAAATGTAGCAGTGTCATTGTTACAGGACAGGCTATTTTAAGACTGACTAACAGAGTCAGATTTCAACATTTATTTATATTCTTAGTTTTGCCATTGCATGTTAGCTTGTTAGTTTTTTGTGGGGTTTTATTTTGGTTTTTTTTTCCAAAATGGCTCAGTTAGACCTAATGTCTAGCACATATTCCCTGAGGAAGGATGCCAAGCTGAATTGTGACATGTACTTGTTATATCACACTCTTCTACTGTTACTTGGAGTGAATTTGGTCACACTAGTTCTGCTCAAGCTCTTCCAAAACAAACTAATCTGGTAGAGTCCGTGGTCCTCCACAATTTTTAGGAGGCATGGTGCAGAGATATGAAACTGGGAAAAGAAAATTAGCGATCACGTGTTCAAAGACTTTTCAGCTATTCAATTTCTTTCAGCAACCTCCTTGGTAAAATAGGGGAACGTAGGAACCTTGGTAAAGCAAGTTAAAGTCCATGGACAAAAGTACTAGAGAACAAGAGTTAAGTGTTATAAGACTTGGCTCTCAGTAAAAAATTTTCTTCCTTTCCAGTGAGATTGCTGTGCTATCAAATGAAGATTGCCATCATTATTTTGTACTCCAGTACTTTCTTTCATTTCACATGGTTGTCACTATTTTTGAGAGTAGAAAAGACCTTACAATGACCTCTTTACAAGGATTAATAATTTAAATTCCCTGCGAATGAAACTCCTTTTGTCACGTATCCTCAGCCTCACATAGAGGACTTTCTTAGGATATGCAATTTGATCTACCATTAGTCTCTCGTGGCCTGAATTTCCTCTTTCATGTCCTCTCTTGCGTTTTAACACTCTGGAGATTGTTTGAAGCCACCAGCAAACTACAGAATTTTTTCACTGCTAGCGTTTCTTTTTCAAAGATGGCTTGCTATGATCACTTCAGTCCTTATTAGCAGAGAAAGGCTTTGAAATGCACGAGATTCCAAAGCATGATCATAGTAACAATGAGCATACTCACAAAATCCAAAACCAAAATCCACACAGAAAAAAGAGAGTTGGTTGTTTAGACTGTTGGTAGCCACCATACAATTAAAGAGATGAGAAAGTCTGGAGTCCGTTTGCCTTTTAGAGGAAGGTTACCCAGACACTGGCTTCTGCTTTACTACAGGTGGGGTCAACTATAGCCCTGCGACTCACCCTGTAACTGCCTTGTTATTGTTTCGCAGATGGATTTTGCTCTTGCATCTTGTCACAGCCTCAGGATGTCCCTGCTAACCTGTGACTGTCTTCTGCAGAGTAAATGTGAGGTTACCCGATACCTCCCAGTGCAACTGCAGGATGTCCGGGTTGGGGGGGTGCCCATGGACCTTAGAGTCCAACAGAGACAGGACAAATCTTAGAGGTTGTTTGGCCCTGGCCCCAGGGGATTTATTGTAATTCAGCAAAGCAGGTAAAAGCCGAAAATACTCACCCCTCTGTCCTCAGAAGCCATGTGATTAGCCCAGAGTGGTGAGAGCAAAGGCCCTGTCATCTGGGCAAGGTCCTGGAGAAGTGCTTTAGCATCTTGGCCTGGCATCCTGCCAGCTGCCATCCTACTCTGTGCAGGAGCAGGCAAGCGCTGGCAATGAGGGACTGTGGCCAGCGATGGAGTTAAAAAATGTTTTGTTTGAGGATGAGCCTTCAGCTGCTGCATCCGGCCACCAAACCTGGTGGTGAGACCTCACCGCAGCCTCATGCCAACAGTGGAAGTCCTCAGGCTAAGTCCAGGGATAAGTACTTTCCAACAAAGTAGTGCAAACAGAGCAAAGAAATGAGTCAATCTGTTTCATCTTATCTGTAAGCACACAAAATTTCTCAGTTACTCTGTCAGGTAATCCTGACCTGGATAGAATTAAGTTTGTTAGCCACTTCAGCAAAGCAGCATTAGCTAAAATGAGAGTGCATTATATTCAATCTATCAAGCTAATCTGCTGTGCTAATGCGATAATCTTGGAAAGACAATTTGTGGGAGATCTCTAAGAAGCTGTAGTTTATCTTTTTTTTTATTTTTGCCATTTTTGGGAGAGTTCTAGGATAAATATATGAAACATCCAAATACTGAGAAGGTATTGGTATAAAAAAGAATTAGTGTATGACAATATAGCTCCATCTGAAGAACTTTATTGTTCCAAAATAAGCACTTTGTTACTGTTGTGGCAATGCTTTTTTTATAGTGCATTTCAGAATGTAACCATGGAAGATTAGACAAATATGTTAATAAGAGAGGAAAATACGTGAGATTTTACATGAGTGTAGGAGAAAAAAGGTGATGTGGATTAAACACCCTCTTGCTTGCTTCTGCAGGTTAGTCTCTCCAGAGCATTTGTGCTTCCCTGTCATAACTGAGAACCTTAATAAGAAAGATGCACAGACCAGTTTTGGAGGTGTCAAGGTTTTGAACTTCATGGAGTTTGGATCAGGCCTGGAGGATCAGAGGGCACAAAATGATCTGTAACAAAACACATTTTGAATTTAATGAGATCTGGAGGGAGCCACTTCCATGACAAAATGAACCATGGCAATGTGGATACCTTACTGATTGGGCTTTGGCACAGATGAGCAAATACCGGGATTTGCTTGGCAAACTCAAGGTCTTAGCAATTTCCTCTCCTGATCGGGTGACCTGAAGCAGACATCCACAATATGTCACCCATGTTAGCCTGCCCCTTAGTTCTTACCCATAAACTCTCATTCTTCATCAACCCCTAGGCAGTGCTCCTCACATTCCAACTGCTCGCTCACATAAAGAGTAGCTGCACCACTTTGCCTTGCTGGCCTGTCCTTCCTAAAAATTCCATAGCCACGCATGACAGCACTCCAGTCCTGTGAGCTATCCCACTATGTCTCCGTAATTGCAATGAGGTCGTGGCCCTGTGACTGCATACAGATCTCTAATTCTACCTGTTTATTCCCCATGGTGCATTTGTTGGTGTACAGGCATTGCAGAGAGGTAATCAAGCATCCAGACGTCCAGGGAGGGATGCAAGAGGATCCCATAGCCATACACACCCTTAAGGTGGTTGGCCTTATGGCTCTCATCTTGGGAAGTATCTAAGGACTATTTGTTGCTGCTTTGATTGGCCTGGCTAATTCCCCAAAAAGCCATTTTGGATTATTCCCAAAAAATTCCTCAAAGCCATTTTGATAATGTTGTGCTTTGGTCAGTCCATTTAAGCTAATATATCCCTATTTGAAGGGACATTTCCAAAATAATGTGCTGAGTACTGTATGTAAGGGGCTGGAAAAGCCTGCCTGTGCTGTAATCACCTTGGACATCCAAAGATAGTAGAGCTGCAGGTGCTCTGTATGTGTAGCCTTCAGTTTTCATAAATCTGACTAGATGGATGTGTGAAAATAGTTATATTTTATTCACCAGTGGTATCTGGAACTTGTTGAAATTTTTATTTTCATTAAACATGCAAGAACACTATGTACAGTGGTGTGATTTGAATGCATAATTTAGAGGGAAAATTATTTTTTTATATTTTATGAGGGTTGTTTGCTGCCATTTCTGCCTAGAGTTTATTAAATCAGATTTTTTTTTTTTTTTTGTAAAACCAGTTACATCTAAAGTGGGGACGCAACACTGCATTTCCAAATTCTTTTACCGAAAGCAGTACTAATCACATACTTACAAAACTTTTTAGAAGGTTTTTGTCAGTCTTTATGAACCAGCTAAAATCTGTTTTTTAACAAAAAGAGCAATGCAGAGTATGAAAAGTTGACAAGTAATTCCCTGTATAATGTAGTCAGCAGGTCAGAGTAATTATAATTACTCAGACAGACAGTGTGGACTGTGTGCCCAGACTTTTGCAGACAAAATCTCTGAATCACTGTTGCCTTTACAATTATGAAGATCCCACAATTTTAGTCTACCCACTCATCTGAACTCCATCGCTATTTCATTGGTTTCTTCTGCAGTGAAATCCAGCAGAAAATTTCCTAGACCTATGTTGCTTTTGATATAATTCCATCAGCTGCACTCAGTAACATACTGCTTCAGATTCCCTAAAAAGCCTGTTCTCCTGTACACAAGTTCTATCAGGTCACTTAGTGAAGTTTACTTTAAGATGAGTGTGTTCACCATGGAGAGTGCAGATTATGAATATTAATATCACAGTATATAATTGCAGTGTTTAGTATGAAATTTAAAACACAGATGCAGATATGCACCATAAAGTTCTTGCTTCCACAAAGTCCACTGAAGTAGAAAAACATTTTGAAGCTAAGCAAGTCATGATCAAATAAAATCCCTTGACTGATACTCTGAATCTTTAAACTTAAGTTTTATGTGCCTTAGTCAAGTAATTTTCTGCAGTTTACAAAATGCTAACAACAACACAGCTGAAAAATATGATCTGGTATTTCAAATGTCTTTCAATTTGTCAGCAAAATATGTCACTATGTCATATTTGCAAAAATGCATTAACATACATGATCATTTTTTTTTGTTTGTTTGTGGGATGAACTACTTTATTGAAACTACATGACAACAGCTGAATTGCTAGTCTCCTGGTGCAGAACTTCAAAAACATTAAGGCTTTGTTAAATTTTTGTTTCAAGAATTTTTACTAGAAAAAAAAAAGGGACTTAAATTGTAGAGGGAGAACAAACTGTTTTCTTTCTTATTCCCTTTAAAAAAGATAGAAAAAGTCAGAATAAAGTGAAAACTGTGGGAAGGCAAATAGCTTAGCTCTATACTTTTTGCAGGAAATACTGTTTGTATTACCACAAAGTGCTTGTAGCATTCAATTTTACAAACCTTAGTATGGAAGAAGAGTTCTCTGGTTGATGCGCAGAGCGAGAGAGGAGATGGAGAGCTTGACTGTGTCTGTGCCATGCAGGTACTGAACTGTGGAGGGTTTGTGTCTACTTGAGAACAAGAGAAGATGTCCTGGGCCAGATGGGGATGGACATTTTGTCCCAGGGCTCAGCATGGGATAGTGCCTTCCACTCACTACAAGTACCCAGACTTAGTGAGGTCAGGCAGCAGCAAGCAAGGAAGGCGGAGTCCAGGAATTTCCTCTGATGTCCTCTCTCAGGATGTCACACAGCTGCTCAGTCAGCCATACTCTGTGTTCTCACATGGCAAATGGACCCTTAAATCTAACATGACAGATGACATTTTCCATTTTCATACTTTTAAGCTCCGCTTCGTCTTTGCTGAACCTTCAGTGATGCCCTGAACATGGTCTTATTAAAGGTCTTCCGTGCTAGCACCAAGGTGTTGCTACCACGCTGTGGTGCCTATATATTGTGCCAAGGACAGGCAAATTTAGCTATGTTTATCAAGTGCTGCATGATGAGGTGTGTATATTTGTTATTCCCACGCTTTAACTTGTGCTGTCGTAGCATTAGCAGAACGAGCATTTATTTTGTAGCAGTAATCTTCATGAGGAGATACTAGAAGAGATCTGTGTGATGAGATGTAACGTGCTGTTAAGAGCTGGCTGGGTGCCTGAAATTATCTAACTAATACTTCCTACTGTAGAGTGGTAATCACAGGGCGCTGGGATTATTTATAGGTGACTGGGTGGGGAGTATCAGAAATTCTTTTACACACATGGGGAAAAGTATTCAGGCTGTTTCTGGTTTTGAGAGTCTCAAGGAACATGAAAAAGAACTAACCATTTGTCCAGAAATTATTAAGGACAGACAAATGAGTTGTTTTGAGGAAGTTTACAGGATTCAGAAGATAGAGACAGTGGCTATGTGCTCTCAGACTTATAACCAAGCTAGAAAGCCCAAAGCCATCCCTGGCTTTCTCAGGTTGTACTTCATCTCATCTCCAGCTATCACTAATATGTGCCCCTCTGACCTTCGTCCTGGGAGGGAGAGCAGTATGAAAGAGATAGTGAGGCCACCTGGATGCCTGCTCAGCATGAATGCCCACTATAATTTAAAGTGCATGCCCATAGCTACTGAAACACCTGGAAACCCACAGAGGACAGGGGCATCTGTGAAGGCAATGGCAGCATCCCTCTCTAGGAGAATGTGTGTGTTGTCAGCCTGTTAGGAGGGATGTAAAGAGAAATGACAGGAACATCTTGCTCCCTGTGCTTGTACCAGGTAACAAGAAAGAAACAGATTTGGTTCCCCTGGCCCGGTTTACTGTGAGAAGCCCATCTCAGCATATGTCTGGCATCTCTGGTGGCTAGTGAAATACCAAGAGGGCCACTAGAGGGCTCAAGAACTACTGAGGAGACACTCAAATCCCACATATTGCCATGTACTGCAGTTTGGTCATCATTGCAGCACATACCCGTGTGATTTATTGTGGTGTTTACTTCATTGACCACGGCCAGGATTAAATGGCACCTGCAAAATATATTATTGTGGGTTTAACACATCAGTCTATTTGCTCTATTTGCATGTCAGCATCATCAAGTCCTATTTTCAAATGCAGGGCATTAATCGTCATTGAAACTGAGTATCCAGAAGTTGAAAACAGTTACTTAAGGAGTGAATAAATTCCAAATTGCCACCTACAGGGAATTTGCCATTTTGGAAAACTTTTTACTTTTATCTTACTGAAAAAAAACGTAATAATATACTGAACACTTCAAAGGTAATACAATAGGGAATCATGTCACAGCTTATCTGTGTTTCTCAATTACTGAATAAAAAGGCAAGCTGTTGCTCATGTTGAAATTACTGATTCCTGCAATTATTTTTTACGTAGCCTGTGAAAGCTGTTCAAAACCATTTTGGCTGAACTGTGTTCTGTCAGAAAATAGTTTCATTAAAATATAAATACTTTGTAGGAGTGTTTAAATTTAAGCAAAGTAAGAGATGAAATAAAAGTCTGATGTGAGATTTCATCATGTCAATTTTTTTTAAATGTTGATTACTAGCTCAGTGATTCCAACAGAACATCTCCACTGAATAGCTAAATCTAATTACCATAACATGTCTACTTTTTCTAGGATTCTTCCTGGGCCCTAATCTACTGAGTTCTGTGAAGTAATATTCCTTTAAAATGCAAAAAAATCTTTCACATGAGAAAACAGCATGGCCTGATGTGTTCCTATTTATTTTCACTATTTAAGTTGCAAGTTTAAAGTACAGAGCTCACAGTTCATGTTCTTATTGTCACCTATCCACCTGCAAAACAATGCATTGTCTAAGCATCCTCAAATCACTGCTTAATTCTGCAGACCGGATGCTTGTGTTTATTTTGGTATTAAATATTGTACAGTTTAGTTCGTTTTCTAAAAGTAATTTTATCATGAAGATGGTACACAGTTAAAGAGTGTCAAGGGAATTAAGTTTATTAGCATAAATAATGTGATCTAATATTGCTGCCCTTAAAATAAACAATGAGATGTGTGATGGCTTCCACTTAACTACTTACTATAAAGTATGAAGGTAGGCATAACACTTTTTATTAAATCAGCTGACATAGCTGAATTAAATGCACATGCTGTCAGACAAACAGTTCTTATCTCAGTCTAACAACATTGTCTAAAAAGAAAATATTTTTAGCCTTGGCTTTTTGACCCTTTTTTGCCAGAGCTGATGGAGATAGTGTGTGCTCAGAAGTTTATTTATTTTTTGCAGGTTTTGCACCTCTTTCTACAAGCATTTGCATTTACTGGATTTTGGAACATCATGCTTAAAACACTACTTTGATGAAACACTGGTTCTTTGTTGTTTGACATAATTTGCTTTAAATATTACTTTAAAATATGTATTTTTGTGTGTGATTATTTTTGGTTCACTACCAGTAAAATATTCATTTCAGTGCTTATATCATCAAAGCAGTGTCCCGTGGAATTTTATTTTCTTAGACCTGGGAAGATTCTTCTTGTGTTTAGAGGTCTGAGTTACAGCCCCTTATTGTTTGTATCAGTGAATTACACTGTCCTTCCCATTATTAGATATTTCACTGAGGCAGCTCAGTCTAAAAATCTGTGACATAATGAAACTAAATATCAGAGTTTCAATACTGGAAAAAACCTCAAAATTCAGCACGTGCCAGGATTTAATCCTGGTGGAAGGTGCCTGCTGCGTAACCACAAGTTACTGCACAATGGGTGCTGACTACAAGACCCTGCTGTGAGCTGCCAAGATCAGAGACCTACAGAGACCTAAGCATGGTACAGAGAATAAAGACAGCCTGTTCTGAGAGTGTGCTTCTGTTAGAGAAAATTTTGCAATTTTCCTTTTTTTTCTTTCCAGGTCAGCCAGTAAGTGCTGAAGAATCTTACTGTCAACAAGTTACTTTCTAGTTGGTTTCAGGAGATGGACATAGCCCCTGTTGATGCCTCTCAGCATCCTGACACGGCATTGATTCAGCCATGACTCAGAAGGAAATGTGTCACGTAATGAGTCATCAGCATTGCTACTCCCAACACCTCTGCTCTAGCAATTTAGGTCTCCCATATGAGAGCTGACAGTGACCTCATCTTACTTGTGGTTCCTTGGGACCATGAAAGCAAGAGGTGTCATGACTATGAGGCAAAATTCAGTGGAGACTGTTTAGTTGTTACTCTGGAGTTTGACATCTGATGCTCTTTGTACTATTCTTCCTTTTTTTTGTTGTTTTTAATAAGGATGCCCAACTGCTCAAGTTTTCAAGAAATGAAAAGCCAGGATAGAATTTACAGTACATTGTGGCCACTGTCAGGATAAAGATCAATCATATTTATGCACACTTTAGACTATGGATATCTAACTATGATCTACAGCTGGAGAAAAGACTCTGAGATTAGCTCATCTGGTTAGAGCGTGGTGCCACTAACACCAAGGCTTGTGGGTTTGATCCTTCTATAGGTCATTCACTTCAGTTGGACTTGTGATCCTTGTGAGTTCCTTCAAACTCAGAGTACTCTATGAAGAATTGGAAAATTGTATCATTTTCTTTTTTCTTGGTTTTTAATCTATTAAAAACATTATTACAAGGAAGAATCAGTTGACTTACAAAGAAAACCAGAAATTAAGAAGGTTGGGCCGTTAAAGGAAGCAGAACATGCCCAAAAGGAGGTACTCCTCAATAATATCAATTCTTTTGGGGGAGGGCCTAATGCAGTAAAGCATCCCTCACTTTGTTTCCATTTTCTGTATAAGTAGTTCTCACTTTGATAAAGGTTTTGAGTTATACTTTCCAATTTTTTTATTTTACTTTTAGATTTAATATTTAATTTAATTTTATTTTAAACATTTAATTAATTTTAATTTAATTAATTTTTCATTTGAGTGGGTGTTTTGTTTCATGTGCCAGTATTTTTAACAATCACACCACCTTCTCTAGCTTGACTACTCAGAAAACACAAGAAAATACCGTAGCAAACTGTCAAGGGGAAAATACTTCTCTAGAAGCTGGCATTTCTGTTAGTAAAATATCATAAAAACATTTTTGCTTCCACGTCTTTTACCAGAAGTGGATCACATTCCACTGAAGATCTTAAATCTCTTTGTTTGAAAAGGCACCAAGCCATTAAGGGCACCTGAAAAATGAGAGCATAAAAAACAAGGTGCATGCGAACTTTGCCTTGGCACTCCAAACCTCATCCTGGGTGCCACAGAGCAACAACCACTGATGTCTAAAATTTGGCTGTAGTCAAAGAGTATCCTCACAGAATTTAATCTCATTATTAGAAACACCTCATGTAATCAATGAGTTGCACTGTATGATACAGAATTTCTGAAATGTCAGCAGTTTGGTGACGTGTTTTTATGGGAACTGTCATCAACCAATATGCGTATAAAGGCTTTTGATTTTCCAGGTAAAAGGGTGAGTTCACCTTGATTCCCCATATGCTTAGTGAGGTTGATGAGTGAAAAATACAAGGGTTTGAAACTTTAGTTGATTATAATTAAGACTAAATTATTCATTGCAAATAAATTATCTGACAAGTTTTCCTGTTTCTGAACTGATCAAAAACTAATCTAATGTTCTCAATCCCTATTTTGCAAGTTTTTTCCAAGTATTGACAACACGGGACAAAAACATTTCAGAAGACAACCTTGGGCACTTGTTTTAGTTGTCTATCAATGTAAGATAGAGAAGTCTGAATAACTTGGACCAGTGTTAAAAATTCTACTGAATGTCTGAAAAAATATATAGATAAATCTTACGGACCTTCCAGTACAACACTCTTTTGTGTGTCTTGGTAAAAGATATTTGGTTGTAAAGGAACTTTTTATCAGTTAGAGGAGGAGCACAGTGAGGCATTCACTAATGTATTTTTATGTTTCTGGAGAGGCGGGCCTGAACAGCTGCAGGATGCAACACAGTGGTCAAGGCTTGATGGCCTCTTTCATTTTTTTTATGTCATGCAAGGAAGGCTACAATAACCCCCTTTTCTTTTATAAAATCAGATCTACACACAGTAATAATGCTTTTTCTGCCTATATCATCTCAAAGCTTCCTGCTGCTTTCAAAGGATCAGTCTAGCAAAAGCTTTCTGTATTTGACACTGACAGGTACGTAAGAAAGCAGTATGACACACCACGGTGCCCTGTGGTGGCAGCGGGCCTCGGCGTACGGGTGGGATGTGGCCCTGGGTCCACTGGCCGCCCTCTGGAGAGCTGGAACCAGTGCCCTCTCAAGTGCTGCCCAGCTGCCCCCAGCTTTCTTCAAGGCTCAGTAGCCACTCACTAGGTAACTGCAGGAAAGAAATCCAGGAGAGTGAGCAAAGGCTTTTGTAACCCCCAGAACCACTATTTGTTGTGGGATACCAGATCCCCTGTGATGCCTGTATGCACAAACCGCCCCATGACCCAGCTGCCCAAATGCAGTGGTGCCTGTGATGGGGACAGGGCTATCTGCACCCACATCACAGCACTGACCAGTCGCTAAGCTGGGCACAAGCCCTTGGCAGCGGGCTGGGTGCCATGTGAGCAGATGAAAAGCAGCAAAGCCATGCCAGGGATTGGCTGACTTCATTCCAGGAGCAGCAGCACCAGGGTTGGAAGCATCACACCTGCAAGCTCTTGGTGCCAATGTGCTTGGCTAAAGATTTTAGACTGAGGTTAATAACTGGCAGGCCACGTGGATAGAGGAGCATGTTTTTATTACTCCAGGTCAGAAGTAGATCATCCTGAAAATTTTAAATGAGAGTTTAGTGGCCAAAAGTGAGAAACTATTGGATTGAATTTTTAAATAAGCAAAGAGAAAACAATTATTTCCAAGGTTTGTTTGGGGGGCTTGCCTTTCGGGGCGCTATAGGCTGTCAGATTTTTTGCATTTCAGAGTCATGAGATTAGAAATCATGTTTGAATTCTTCACATTAGAAGATGACTAGCATGATTGGTGTCTGAATGTTGATCAGGTTTTTGAACATTTTTCTTCTTTCAAACCAAAACATCTACATAAATGCATCCTTCAAGGAAAAACATCACCCAGTTTGTTCATAATTAGAAGGATGTTTCAGGAAAGCAAAAGCTTTTATCTACCTTTTAAATGTGAACACCATATTTCCATCTGAGTAGGAAGGTTGTTAGAGTTTGAAGCTGAGGTGCATAAAATGCATTTTCAGGAAAGAAAATGCTGTTGCTGAGCAAGGATGCAGTTATTTAGGCCCAATCCTCCTGTCACAATTCTTTAAGACAGAAAGAAGATATAAGCAGCAAATGTAAAAGAGCCAGAGCTGTGGACTCTCTTTATTCTTCTCTCTTTTTTCAGTCTCCTTTTGCAAAAGGATGAGAGTGGCTGAAGAGGGGCACATTTGCAGAGAATCATGCTCCTGTAAAGTACTGCATGTCCTCAGTTGCCAGACTTGTGCGTGTGTAGCTAATAATAGCAATGCCAGACTTTTGTCTAGTCCAAGCACTTTTTTAGCTACACTCCTACTCACTTCTAGTACACAAATTCATGTGTGACACCACAGCGTGGCCAAGGCTGGGAAGAGCCAGAGCATAATGCAAGGCAGCATGCATGGAGCTGCACTCCAGCCATTGTTGCCTCCCACAGTGAGAGATTTCATGATGAATAGTCATGGTTGCCACATCCTTGGCCTTGGAAGTGATCCTCCTTGATGTGCCATTGTTGGAAAGAAGCAGTTGCAGCTGAGGTGGGTTCCCAGATGAAAAAGCTTGTTTTGGCATTGTGGGGATCAGTACAATCCCTGATATATCAGCGTGCTCTGATGGAGCTGAAGAAATCTATGTACAATCCCTTCCCCCCAAAAGCAGCATAATAGCTAAAGGCTTATAAAAATCCTGTCATGCAAAAGAGTAAAAAGGAGGTAAAAAGGTCATTAAGACTTCACAGTTATAAGAGAGAGGCGATGCTGAAGAAAATGCTGGTTGGAGGCAAGTATAGAGTGCAGAGCTATTCCAAGCAGTAAACAAAAAACAAGGACCCAGACAAGAATCCAGGCTAGCAACATGATTGCCAAAAGCTGAGATATTGAGAACAGCCTAAAAGACAGAGGTTTTATGGGCAAGATGCCCTTTTCCACTGATGGACCAAATGGACCTGAAGAAATTACCAATGGCCAGAGGGAGAAAGAAAGAAAGAGTTCCTGATGAGATGAAGAGAGTAACCTAGAGGGGAATCCCAGAAGAAGGGGGAGGAGGTATGAGAAATGGTGTCACAAACAATAAAAATTTACTGACCTAAATCCCAAAGAACACTAAAATGCAGCAGGGAAACCAAGCAGAGATTTATATGCTAAATTTCTTATGAAATGAAATTCAGTTGAAGGTATTTAATTCAGAATTAGGCTTTCCATAGGATTTGGATTCTGGGACAACACAAACTAAAATAATGTGATGCATTCAGTAGTTATCACTGCTCCAGAGATGTTCACCGCAGTTGTACTGGAGCATCCCACATACAGGTAGTAGATCATGGTATATAGATCTATATATCCATAGGTCTAAAGTACCTATGCCAACACATGAATCCAGAGAGTGAGCTGAAAGGACTAATGCCAGTGGCAGTACTGTGGGTTGCCCAGCCCAGGAGAGGCTTGCAACTACACAGGTCAGTGCTGGTGCCCAGGATGTAGACATGCAGTGAATGTTCAGCAGGGACCTTTGCCTTAGGTTATGACACTCTCCAGGCACTTCACTCAAGATCAGAATTTAATTTCAGAAAGTAGACTTAAAATGATTACATGCTGAATATATGATTTAGAGAGTATCAATGGATGAAAAATGTTACTGTTATAAGACGTGAAAAGAAAATCACTGCAGGTCACTCTGTTGGGAAGGTAAATAGGAAAATATTCTTACATACAAGCTCTAAACAAAGTAGAAATGTATCTAGAATAGAACTGAAGTACAGAGGTGAATATCTTTGACATTTCTGTTGTGCTATGGCATTTTGGTTCCTTTTGTATGTGAAGTGAATTTCATTTCTCTGGCAATTTTGATTTGGTGTAGAGGTAGTGTTTCAATACTTCCACCACTGACATACAATAATCAGGGTATATCCTCTCTGGAAAAGTTCACAGTCTAAAATAAACAAATACTAGGACTTGGGAAGTCATTCTGTTGGACAATGAGTGCAAATGCCAGCTATATCTGCCAGACAAGAGAAACTAGAATGTATTTTATAAACAGTTTGATTTTACCAAATTTTTCCAGTTAATTGTTACACCAGAATTTCAGGGAGGGTATGTTTGTGTGAAAATTCTAACTGGGCATTTCTTTCTCTCAAGAAACCCAAAGAAAGTCGTGTGATATGCCACAGCAGGGATTCCTTGTGAGCTTTTATTTCCACCCCAGGAGGTGGGTTTAGAAAGTAGGATCCACAACTGCGCTGTTTCTCTCCAGAGAACTGTAACAGTACAGTATTCACACACATGACACATATGCATGTGACACAGCCCTTAAAACACAATTCTTATTTTCCTTGCTGTGGGTGGGTAAATCCTCAGTGCTCATAAAATGTCTCTTATAAAGAAGTGAAAGACTGTTTGCCCAGTTTAGAGAATACAAATGAGGAATTATTCTAAACTAATTCAATAGCTTTTTTACCCCCAAACTGCCATAAAATGTAAAATATTTGATAACACTTTGAACAGAAACATCATTGTTTGCATTTTTCCACATGAATTTGTACAAATTACTGCTATATTATACCACAGGGATTTTAATTATATGTTACAAATGATGAATTCTTTAATGCATTAGATATGATTAAACTTATGAAAATGCTCAGTGGTGAGCTTAGAAAGATATGTTTTTGTCACTAGGGTTAATCCCTTCCCTCCAACATAGTTTTTATCTATAGCATCAGTAAAATCTTGTACTGAAACTACCATGAGGCCAAGACACAGAAATCACTTCACAGTAGACTTGAATTAAGGTATTTATTTCCTGATAACTAGTGAGAATTTAATAGAATCATGCGTTTCTTTATTTACAATGGCAACAGATAATGGAAGGAAAAGTTGAGTCTGGACACTTGCAGTAGAGCAACCGTCTGGAAAAACGCAGAGAGAACAGACTGCTTCTGGGAGCAGGGCTCAAGTGATCTACTCCAAGCTTCACCGGAAACTGATATCCTGTGCTCCACAGCAGCTGGCTATGGTCCTGGGAACCTTCCAGGGCAGGTCCTGACCTAACACAGTGCATCGTGGGCTCAGTTAAACACAAATCTTCAACAGGTAATTAGCAACTATAACAATGATAATAATAACATTGAATTTTCTCTCCCCAAATCCTTCTTATGAATGCCTATGGGAATTGCAACGGAGTATATGAAACTACTTAGGTAAATGGGAATTCACTCATGAAAAGTTAAGCTAGCAGCAGTTAATGCCCAACAATCACTGTTTCAGTTTCAGTTCAGACCCAGATGATTTTGGCAATGAGTGTCCTACACTGCTCTCCGTTTTATTGCTTTAGTAGTTCAACAATTAGCAGTGATGGCTACAGATATTGCTTTAATGGTTGACTGGACAGTGAAACCCCCATCTGCACCAGAGGAGAGAGCAATGCCATCTGAAGCACCCCAAAGGCAATGAATGATGACTGATTCCAGCACTTCCCCCAAGAAAAGGGGGAAGAAGCACAAAGGCCAAACTTCCTAGTGCTTCACTGCACAGTGGAGCAATGCACAGGCTGTGCTCTCAGGGTAGGTCCAGTCGATGTTTTGCAGACACGTGAGGCCTCTCTCACAGCTCATCCTCCCTGAAAAAACCACAACTTTGTTAGCTGAGTACAGAGACCTAATTATCAGTGTTCCTGGGCTAAGCACCTTTTTGACAGTTTGCAATGTGAGTAGCTGTAAAAAAACCCCCCAAAGAAACAATCCAAAATATGGCTATCTACCCTCAGGCTGTGACGTCATGATGGCTCCTGCCAGATCTGCACAATACTGGGTCACTGCATCCTCTGGTCCACTCCAGTATGGTCTTGTTGACCCACACTGAGCTAGCTCAAAGCTTTGCCTGATTTTATGTTGACTGTGGAAGGATGGACAGTACCCAGTTTGGTATTAAGCTAGGTTCTTGATTTGGCTCAAAGCCTGCTGTTACAAAATATTCCATTTACATTTTTTTAAACAAATATGAACCAACCAAAGAAGGGCCACGACCTTTTAGAAACAATATTGGGATTTGTGAAGTCAGATTTCTTTTCTGACCAAACCTCAGTTGGTTTCAGGGCTTAGAGCACCAACTATCTTTTCACTGGATTAGCATGAGAAGTATCCATAAATGTTCTCAATAAAGAAACACTGGAGACTGAGTGGGGAAGTTGGCACAGGGCCAGAGTACATCTGATCCACTGAAGATGTCTCAGATTATCTCACATTTGTACACTTAAAAAAAAAAAATCATACTCATCAGACTTCAGCTAGTATTTCACTTGGGTGCTAGTACAGAGTGCTAGCAAAGATGTGGCAACCACAACTATTCATCACAAAATCTTTTGCTATTCCTACAATACTAAAAATAATTAAAATCTTCGTCATGATATTCCATGTTTGAATATAAACTCTGATCTATCATACTGTTTTTCTTCCCTTCTCTCTCCACTGACTTGCAGGAAGATTGGACGAATAGCTTAGATCAGACTTGAACTGGAAAGGCCAAGCTAACTAGGGTAAGCTCGTCCATTTGAAGTCCCAGTCAGCAGCTTTACTCCCTCATTGGAGCCTGGGAGACGAGACTGTTACATGACTTTCAACAAGTCACTTCAGTTCTTTTTCATCATCTTTTCCATTTCTGTCTTGTCCATTTTGACAGTAAGCACTCAGGAAAGGATTGTCTCCAGCTATGTATTTATAACACTAGAACCTTGATCTCTAGAGCTTGTAACTTAAAAGAAATATGCCTTCATACTAAAAAAACCCCCAGATATAACTTAATCAATATGAAAACAGAGGATGTTAGAATTGCTACTTACATTTTAAGACGTTAATAACAATTTCATGTTAAGAACTTGTTTTCTTGCAGTAGATTTTTCCAGCCCTGAGAAAGGCAGGGTTTTTTTTGAAATTGTTTTTAGGGCTATATATTAGGATTACATTATTTTGTAGCTAGGATCTTCCTACTAAATTAAATCTTGCAATCAAGGGAATATGTACAATTCTCTTGTGCCAACATAATAATTCATGACCAGATTTATCATCTGGTGCATAAAAGAGAGACCTTTCTGCATACTTTCCAAACACAGGCCCCAAGAAGCAAATCCTTATATTTGTGCATAAACTTATTTTTTAGGAAACAACTCCTGAATATGCAGCGCTAGTAATATTTAGTCTTCCCATTTGAGTAAATAGACTGTACAATTTGCCCCAGCTAGCGTTAGCCATCCGAGTGCCACACATCCCACCTACGCTAGCCCTCAGCAGACACACCCACACTCAGAAGGCAGGAGTAAACACTCCCTTCTCTCTCCACTGACTTGCAGGAAGATTGGACTAATAACTTAGATCAGGCACCTCCTTCTCAGACAGCTAAAGGTAGTGAGATGAACTGTGTCCCTGGCTTTCAAATTCATCTGACTTAACATTAAAGGAAAAATAGAAAAAGTAAAATACAATTGTGTGTATAAGACACAGGACTCCTGCCAGTATGTGATACTGTATTCTTTCAGTTACCAGTGGGAACCAGTGTTACACTGTTGCTTAATTATAAGGGAAAGTGTGTATGCCCCACAGGCTTGCTGTGAACATAAGCTGGCTAAAAAAGAATTTAAAATGCAGAGGGCTGTCTTTGTGGGTCTGTCCCTCTGCTCAGGCATGTACCACCTGCCACAGCTTATGCCTGAAAAAGTGCTGCAGAACTGGGGTTTTAATGCTTTCATTTCTAGCTATCACAACACATAATGAAATAGGAAACATCCTGGATGGAGAAATCGTAATTGTAAGTTTTGCACTATATGATCCATGTGTTTCAGGCCTGTACCAAAATCTGTAGGGCCCTCAACAGGCGCAGCAGTTTGTTTGCACAGGAGCCACAGCAGAAATAGGATTAGTCTCTTGTACTAGAAGAACTTGCTGCTTACTACAAGCTTATTTATATCACTGTGTGTGTGTTCTCAAAAAGAGAGCAAGATGAGAGAAAGGGATAAATTGAGAGAGAGAGAAGGAGAAAAAAAAATTCTTACTTTTTTTCTCTGTAGATGCTGCCACTTTCTTCAGTGCCAACCCAAGCAAAAAGGAGAGCTAGACAAGGAGCAAGGCTGCAACAGGAATCCAGGGCTCTGCTGGAGCTGATAGGAGCATGGCAGGCCACCGAATTTAAAATCCTGCTTATTTCTGCTGTGACACATCTGACTGAGGAAGCAGCAAACTGCTTTGGTCAGTTGATCTCCTCACACAGAGTAGCTCCATTGCTCTCAAATTTGAGCAGTTCTTCCATTAAGAGTCCTGAAAATGATGAGCAGTATTGGAGTCGGAAGATGTGTGAGAGGTTCAAATATTTGAGCATGCAATATTTACAATTGAATTTCTGCATCATGAGATTTCACAAATAGCTTGACTTCATGGTAAGCAGAAGTCTGAATTTATGGTCCTGAATGGGACAGGAGTAAGGAAGAAATGTGGTATTCAAGGTATTTGGGGAAGTTCTGTAGTAAACCAGCATCCTATCAGCTGCAGCAAAACCGAGACCAAGGAAATGTCTGGAGAGTCCTGAGCTGGCATGTGCACATAGTTATATCTCTTGCTGGGCTGTATAATGAAGGTGAATAAGAGCTCAAAAGTAGCTGCTGTTGCTCCACTACAGAGCACTATAAGCTGTGATACAGCGGTGCTGTTGCTCAGCTGGAAAGGCTCAGTCGCAGTCCTGTGATGGTAATGGTTACAGAGTTTCCCAGAAATTCTGGGTGTTGGATTTATGCAAGCCACAATAGAAAGCAATTCAGTTCAGTGCACTGGCTGCAAACAGAGATCAGCTTTGATGCAGAAGGTTCCTCCTCTCACTGGCCTAGCAACACTGCTGCTTGAACTGGCTAAGGAGGTAAGCAACAGCTCTGGGTTTACAATCTGGGTTTCAGCCTTCACTGGATGAACAGTCAGATACACCAGACTCTATGACAATGTTCAGAGTCTTCCAGTGTGACAATCAGGATCTCAGCAAAGTTTCAAAGTAGCTTAACAGCTGACTCGCCTCTTCAAGCCAGCACAAAGCCCACACAAACATTTCCACAGAGAAGTACTCCAGGGGTCTGTCCACATGTGAAACTATCTCCGGGCTTTGGGGCCAACATGAGACATGGGTAGCTAAGAGCACCACTGGAGAGCTCAGGAAACCTTTTCCAGGCACTATCAATATTCTAATAAGGGAATGAGTTGGCTAACTTGGGCTGCCCAGACAGCAGTGCTCTTGCGGGTCTTCTGTAGCTTCATGTTGGCAACTTGCTTGAACAGGGCTGGGGCTATGCTCCCAGCATGCTGCCCAGTGGGACAGTGATACTGGAGTCCTCTGGCTTCTGGTGGGATAGCAGACTATCACCATCTGATGTAGCCAGGGTTCCTTTGTTGGGCTTATTAACACTTACTCAAGGGAGAGCACATTTTTGGAGATAGGCCTGGCTGTCAATCTTGAAAAACTGTCAAAAAGCAAGAACTAGAATTCAGCACTCTCCAGCCCCCCAGGCTGTTCCCTTCCTCAGCTGAGACCTGTCATAAGGGAACTCAATCTTCCTTTACTGTAATTCTTTTCCTCAGGGTCCTGGTTATATATTTTCTTATAATTTTTTACAAAGCTGTTGTAATAACTCTTTATTCCTAGGCTAACTTTTAATTATGATCAGGAGGGGGTTGGTCTCTTCGCCCAAGTAACAAGGAATAGGATGAGAGATGACCTCAAGTTGCACCAGAGGAGGTTTAGATTGGATGTAAGGAAAATTTTTTTCACTGAAAGAGTGGTCAGGCTTTGTAACAGACTACCCAGGGAAGTGATGGCATTATCATCCATGGAAGCGTTCAAAGAGTGTGTGGATGTGACCCTTGGGGGATGCAGTTTAGCTGTGAACATGGCAGTGCTGGGTTAACTTTATGATCATAAAGGTCTTTTCCATCCTAAACAATTCTAGGATTCCATGATTCAATAGTTTCAACTGAGAAATAGCACTTCTGACCAGGCAGCTCTCCAACAACCACCAGCAAGCATGACACTTAGTTCTTAGTCTTAAGAACTAAGAGAGGAAGGGTTTCTCCTTTACCACTGCCATGAATTCCATCTCTGGGGATAATGTTGCTTGGGAATGTCAGTCATCACCTACTCTGGCACTGACTTGTGTCTCTCTAATACTTCCCTCCTCTGGAAAACGTATTCCCATCTGCAGCATTACTCTTCTCTTTGTCTGAAGAAATACTTAGAACTGCTGCTATCTCTAACTCTTGATTTATCCTCTCATTTACTAGCACTCTTGCAGACCTCTTAGTTCCTATTCAGCAATGTGAAGCATCTTATTTTGGGAAGATTTTACATTTTATCTCCTCTTCAGGGTCATATTATTTTCCAGAATTGGCAGCCTTCTTTTTAAACTTGGTATTTTTTTCCCCACGATACTCTGTTATAATTAGCACTAAATCAGACACTGAAGGCACTAGAGCAGAAGGCTGAGAAAGGGTTTCCTGATAGTAAAAATATGAAAGTCTGAGATAAAGATACTTCTGCTCCCAATATTCCCTCCTGGAAACTACAAATTCAGCAGATGAGAAGCCATCTGTGTGGATACCTTGTGATGCATTTTAACACTAAAACAGTAATTGAGTTGCACTTCTAGGGCTTCCCTTGCCAGCAGCCATCCCTGGAAATCCCCTGTAGGAGTGAAAGGATAGATAAGGACAGTGCCATGGAAACAGCTGATCCTTTCCTTACCTTTCCTAAATACACTACCAATTGGAGACTAACTTGTAAAAGTCAAACTAACCTAATCCACATAAATCTAAACATCTTATGCTCAATTTAAGTGTAGTAATTAAGAACTATGAGAAAATACAGTAAGAAAATGTGAGGTCTTAGTGCTTTTATTCTTTAAAAAAAATGCTTTAACACCTCTTTGTGGTGAGATCTTTAACACTAGGTTTGGTGTACACTTTGACACACCTTTATCCTTGTGTTTTAGAAATATTTAAAAAAATCAAAAAGGCTATACTAATGAAAAAAAATCCATTATGTTCTTCTAGAGCAAAGATTAAGGCGCAGCAGTGCTGTAACCCTACAACTTTCAAAAGAGAGTAACTGGGAGACTTCTGAACATCATGAAGCAAGGGTATCAGGGAGAAGCTGCAGCTCCACATTCGTGAGTCTCACACAGTCGTGAGTTCAGCAGAAATCAGAAACTTTTGCCTCTTGCAGAAGAGGCATTTTACTGTTTTAGCTAATCAAATGCATCTTGCAATTGATGGTCAGTATCTTCTGGTTCAAGGTGTTTCTTCCAAGGGATTTAAACTCTAATCTGAGAAAGGAAAATACAGCCTGTTTCACTGCTGCTGAAAAGCTGCCAACCCTTGCTCTAGGTTATTGCACTGTGTTTTTCCTGAAGAATACTGGGACAGTATGCAGGTGGGAGAAGGAAAGACCCTTGCTGCGTTCCAATGAACTTTTTTGTTCTATTTAAAAACTACTTACAAGGTTGCTTATTCATTATGTTCTGCCTCTACTCATAATTGAGGATCGTGATCTTACTATGATTAATTTAATTTCACATTTTGGTGAAGTGGAACAGCCTGACTTTGCCCTGCACATACCCTGGGCAATTCGCCTTCCTCCCTTCTTCTGTGGCTGCATTGTCCACATCTTTTGGAGACCCCTGGAGTCATCAAGCACCCACAGACTCTCTGGAGCAAAGGTCCAGAAAAACTGCAGAGAATTTCCAGTGAACACTGAGATCCATAAAGTATTTGGGTATTCTAAGCACTCCTGACTCTCTTGATGACCTCTTCTCAAATTTTCCACCCATTATGGGCATTATGTGGGCATTAGCAGGAGCAATAGTCAGATTAAGTCCAAATGGCTACTAGACACATCTCATGACTTCAGAACATGCATGTTAAGGCCCCAGCTCTCAGGAACATTATGTAAAAGGTCATGTCAAGTGACTTTAACAGCAGCACTTGAACTGTTGACTGCAGGGGCCTGCACACACAATCACATGCAGGACATGTTTTCTGTAGGCATGTTTTATAGTTCAGTCACCTATGCTGCCATAGACAAAAGCTTGCAGATTGACTCCAACGGACCTTCTTACACTGGTTCAAGATGGATGTGTATCAGCCTACTCTGTGAAGTAAGTCAAAGAGACCATTGATTAAATGAGATTAAAAATAACAAATGCATATCTGTTTGTAGACAAAGACTTACAGGAGGTAAAACTGTACCTTATATGGCTCAAAATGGATTAGGAGTGATTAGCAGTCCCTGCATTAAATGGGCTCAGGGCACCTCTTTAATTAAGCAGGTGCAACTGTGGGAAACAGGCCTCACCATTGTAGAAAAGTATATTGAGTCAAGACCAGAAGTAGCAAATGTATGATCACATACTTGACTACACACCCTCTTTAGTGGCTTCAGGGGCTTTTTTTAAAGCATTAAAACACTAACTGCTTTCACTTTCTTTAAGAAAACAAATGAGGAAGTAGAATACACAGCTACTACAGCCTGAGTAATGAGGTTCCTCAACTAAACACAGTTTCAGGAAGGGCAGGCTAGATTTTTTTAATTAACAGAATTTAAATCACAATTTACACACACTGTGGGTGCTAGTTAGGTAGTTATACTAAGCTAACCAGTCTAAAACAATAAATGATACTTTTTTCCCAATACCTAGCTCTGTTGAACTATACAGGCTTCTAGTCTTATACACGTTAATTGATTTGCATGTAAACTGTAATTTTGTAATGGTCAGAGAGATCAGTTCATGTAGATGCAATGACAATGTCAGGTGCTTAGTTCACGTGCATGACATGGTTGAGTACCATCTTAAATGACTTTTCTCTGGGACACTGGAAAAAGAATTAGCTTTTGAAAAAGAAACTGAGAACATTAAAGTGTAAAATAAAACATAATGAAGCAAAATGTTTATAAATGGGTATAAAAGAGTCTGACTATCCAAATGCATATCTAGCAACACTGATGATGAACAACACTGATTATTGTTTTCAGTCTAAAAGTACTGCTTTTATATTTGTCATGTGCTATGAAGAACTGTTTGATTTTTCAGATTGAACAACAAAAGTAGTCCAGAAGTTCATACTCCACTTAAAACAGCATGTCACTTTTGGTGCTTTAAAATGGTTTGATTATAGCAAATACGTAAATATTTGAGTCACAAAAGAAAGGTTTACTTATTAGAATAGTAAAATGCAGTGTTTTCCTGGTTGATGTATATAGACACTCGTTTCAATGACATGGCACCCATGCTCATCACACAATTGAGCTGCATAAAAAGGTGGTGGCATTGAGAAACTGGCCTCCTGTCTTTGGTTAAAGACTGTTCTTTCATCTTCAAAACGTGTATGTTGACAGATGTGTTATTGTAATACTAATGTTTCTATAATAGTGTTGTGTAACCTCCTGAATTCTTAATTCAGTAAGTCTAAAAGCAGTTTGAAGGTTCAAAACCAAACCTGAGAAGAAAGTACACATGAAACTATTTGACAGAAACCTGCTATTTCTGGCTAAGTATTACATGCTCATCTTTTTGTTTGCATTTTTAAACTTTACGATGATTTCACAACAAAATTAAGGTAGAGTGCCATTGTTTTTCTTGATGAAGTAGAGTAGCCAGCTCACCAATAATGCTGGCCTTGATCCTGTAAACAGTTGTGCAAGGCTTAGCTTTTGTACCATTGACAGTCTCATTGAATTCAAGGGGATTATTTGCATTATGAGTGTTTTGTACATCAGCACTTGCTGTACTTGAGCCATTGCTATAACACACGTTTTGAGGGTCGATAAACTGAAAACAAACACCCAGTTGCATCATCTTGGTAATGCTTTTCCACTTTACTGACACACGAAGTGGATAGTGGGGCCTTGCTCCCTGCAGCTACCACACCGCGGAGAAAGCAGGAATTGTCGCACAATTTACCCTCTCGGGATGGTCGTTCCTGACCTAGATCCGCCGTAGGGTAACACACAGCCTGCGGCGAGGCCAGGCCTTTCCTTCCGCGCTCTGTAACCCACGGGCAGCGGGCAGGCCCGGGCCACGGGGGATGGGACACCCCCTCTGGAAACTGGGGCGCTTCCCAGGAGAGCGCGTCCCCCTGGGGTAGGTCTGCCCAGGCCCCCGGCATCCGTGGGGGCGCAGGAGAGGACCGGGGAGCCCCGCTCCGCCCGGACCCCGCTCACCTTACGCCCCGCTCTGGCCCGGCACCCCCGGCCTGTGCGCCGCCCGCTCCCCTCACGAAACGGGACCCGGGCCGGGCCCGTCCCCGGCCGGCAGCGCCCCAGCGGTGCCGCGGAGCGCGGCGGGACCCACGGCCCGTGGGCCCGGCCCCCAGCGCTGGGCC